>OU426858.1:6641426-6653926 GCA_911387685.1 Dolichovespula media
ACTCCTCGTAATCAACGTCAGCACAAGCTGTACGATTATCGACGAAGTACCGATCGCTTTCATTTTGAACGATCAACAACTCGACGAAATCGACTCCACTTTTTTCTACACCGATGGTGACCCTCCTCTCTCCTCCTCTTCTCTTCTCTTCTTATTCTCTTCTCTTTTCTTCTCTTCTATTTCCTTTCCTATTTTATCCGCTGGACGTTTAACGACGTAGTACGTTTTCGCGCGCCTCGCTCGAAACGAGACGACAAACCCGGGCCACGGCACGCTTGGCCCGTGAGAGAGAGGCTCAACAAGTTAGCGAGTGGGGGAGCACCAGCTTTTGCGCGTACGGACGCACACGAATCTCTCTCTCTCTCTCTCTCGCACACACTCTCTCTCTCTCTCTCTCTCTCTCTCTTTCTCCCTCTCCCTCTCTCCCCTTCCTTCCTCTCACTCACTCACTCACTCGCTCACTCTATCTACCTACCTATCTATCTATCTACTTCTCCCACTGTCTCTCTATCTATCTCTCTTCCTCACTCTCTCCCTCTCCCTCCCTCCCTCTCTCTCTCTCTCTCTCTCTCTCTCTCTCTCTCTATCTATCTTTCTATCTCTCTTCTCGAAGCTGAGCTACGTCGTATTCCCGAGAGACTTTTTTACGCCGGATAGCAGTTTGGTCGGGACGACCGAGCACTACCTACCCTCTCCTTACGCACGATCCTTCTTAGCTACCCTCGCGCTAACCTTCGACCCTACACACGCGCACACCCGATGCACACGCACGCGCTCTCGGTCCGCCTCTCTTCCCTCCCTTTTTTTCCCTACCCTCTCTCTCTCTCTCTCTCCCTCTCTCCCTCTCTCCCTCACTCCCTCTCTCTATCTCTATCTCTCTCCCCCACCTCTCTCTTTATTCTTCCTCCCTCTTCTTTCTCACTTTTCTTTTCGAACGCTCGATCCAACGGGGAGAAAAATGCAACGAGAAGCCCGCGAAAATCAAATTTTGTCGGCTCGTTCTCTTATCTCTTCGTGTTTTCTTTTTTTTTTCCTTTTTTCTTTCTTCCTTCTTCCCTTTTAATCCTATCCTTTCTATTTCTTTTTTTTCCTTTTTCCTTTTAGGTCACACGCATCCTCGTATCTTCCTCGTCTTCCTTCCTTCCTTCCTTCCTTCCTTCCTTCCTTCTTTTTTATTCCTATTCCTTATTTCCCCTCTTTTCTCCTTTCCTTATCCGTTCCCCACTATCACCTCTGTTCTACGAGGTCCGAGATCGATCGATCGACGTGTAACGATCGTCGTCGTCTACTCGTTAAAATTGATGAGAATATTTTCGACAGGCTCGAAAATGATAATTAACGAGAGAGAGGGAACTTTTGAGGAGGAGCAGAGAACGCGTGTTCGCGTAGCGGCCGGCGTGCCGCGTTGCACGGGGTCGACTGATCGTGGAGAGGCATAGGTGGTACGAAGCGGAGGTAGCGCGTCGATGGTGGTGGTGGTGGTGGTGGAGGTGGAGATGGTGGTGGTGGTGGTGGTGGTGGTGGTGGTGGTAGTGGTGGTAGTAGTGGTGGTTAGTGGTGGTGGTGGTGGTAGTGGTGGTGCTGGTGCTCACCACCGCTCCTGTTGGTGCCGCTGCTGTTGCTGATGTCGCCGCTCTGCTTCTGCTTCTGCTTCTGCTTCTGCTTCTGCTTCTGCTTCTAATAACCGCTTCTATCTTCTGGCTTCTGGCTTTTTTTGGCTCTGTCTCTGTCTATGTCTTTGCTTTTACTATTGCTACTACTACTGCCTTTGTCTCTGTCGTGTTCACGCTAATTGGATGATCCCGATGGGCGATGAAGGAGATGACGATGATTTATCATTGTCTCTTTTACCCTAGCGATATGCAGATTACGTAATTCTAACGAACCAAGAAAATATTACTTACAATTTCAATACTTTCTTCGTCCATCTTTCATACGTTCTTCCTCCTCCCCCTCCCCTCCCTTTCTGTTCGAGCACACGACATTACTGTTGGTTCCTTCCATCTCTAAGACCCCCACCAACGATCGAACGTTTTTCTTTTTTTTCTTTCTCTTTCTTGTTTTTTGTGTCTTTTTTCCCCCGAGAAATCGACATTGATTTTTTTTTAAAAGGGTCGACGAGGGTACGCCACGAACCCGAAGAAAACACTCTGATCCGATTTATTTCTGTGTTTGTCGAAGTTTTCTTTTGTTGTTTTTTTTTTTTTCTTTTTTTTTTTTTTTATTTGGTACGTTTACGACGATATCCATCCACAAAACGACGCTGTCATTTCTTCGTTTTCTTTTTCTTCCTCTTCTTCTTTCTTTATTTTATAAAAGGAACCGTCGTATTTACCGTTCGTGGACGCTTCGAAGCGACGATTCGATCGAAAACGTAACGCAACGCCCGGTAACGATTTATGCTCGCGATGTTATTCGTTCGTGGTCAGCGTGAATTAGCGATAAAAAAGAAAAATATGAATTTTTTTTCGTTTGATTATCAAATACCTATCCGTCGATCCTATCCGAAATTCTGGAATTGTTGCACGGGAGATTAGAACGAACGAATGGAATGCGAGATTTCCGGGGCCCTTACTTACTCCTTACCCTCCTCCTCCTCCTCCTCCTCCTCCTCCTCCTCCTCCTCCTTCTCATCCTTCTCCACCTATTCCACCATTCTCATCGTTTCTCCTTGCCTCGATGAGTCCTAACGAAGTGAAGTAGACGCGCTAGAGAACACGAAGATATCGGTGAATGGATTTTCTCGCAGCTCCATGCGGATATTACCAGTTAGCGTGCGACCACCTGGAACTTTATTTATTTATATATATATATATATATATATATATATATATATATATATGTATATAATCTTTTCCTCCGTATCTTTCTCGTTCATTTTTCGCCATTGATCGAATGAATCATTCGAACCATCGACGACAACAATAACAACAAGATTATTTAACTTTCAGGAGTATGGGCGAACATGGAACGTTGCCTAACAAAATCGATAGTATCGATCACGTGTACCCGAAAACCAAATTAATACGGGAATACGAATACCGTTCAAGGAATTCATAGTACGAGGTCGGACTTGGTACTATATATACAATCAAATCTATCGACACACTTCCTAATAATTATCCTTTTACCTGGCAAATTGTTTTACGAGGTATACGATCGATTATGATTCGATATATACGTACGTACATAATGGATAAAGTTGGATGAAATCGGGAAGGAAATCCGAACGATGGAGGATCAACGATGGGATTGACATTTTTTTTTTTTTTTTGGACAATATCGATGTTAAGTATCGAACGCGTTTAATTCGTACCGTATCTCTGTCGCATTAGTAATTAATTTTTTTTTTTGTTTTTTTTATTTTTTTATTCCATAACGTAGACACGTTAGGACATCTGGAACAACAACATCTGGAAAGTTAGCGCCCGAAGCGTGAACGAGACAACACGAGACTTGGAACATGCAAAGACGTCCGAAATCCGTGATGTTATTATTAATGGGATAGGGGTGAGGAGGGGAGTGGTGAAGTTAGGTCGAGCGTGGGAGAACTCTAGGAGGAGGATGAGGCTTGGTGGTGGTAGTGATGGTGGCGAGAAAGAGGAGGAGGAGGAGGAGGATGGATGGTGCTGGGAGAAGAGGAAGTCGCAGGTAGAATACGTAAACGAGATATAATTCTAACGCGACCTCGACGATTCTCCATGGGTTTCTCAAAGTCCCCGTCCACACGCCTTGTCTCATGGATTAATTCCTTGACTGGCATCGGGCTGCGCCTATTCGACAATCCTCTTCTCTCTTTGAACAGAAATACATCTCTCTCTCTCTCTCTCTCTCTCTCTCTCTCTCTCTCTCTCTCTCTCTCTCTCTCTCTCTCTCTCTCTCTCTCTCTCTCTACCTCTAACTCTCTGCGTATGTGTATCTACGTAGAACAGTATGTACAAGATGTACGTACGTATGTACGTATATATATATATATATATATGTATACGTGTACGTACATAGATATATATATATATAGGTACATAGACAGATATGGTACGCGTAATGCAGGCTCTCACTATGGCTTCTCCTTCTCGAGTGTGCTCGAGCGCAAACCGGCCCGTCATTCATTAAATTACATCGATTACGTGCTCGAACGATCATTGGCTCTCAGAGCCAATTTGAAAACGAGCTATCTTTGTAAGGCCTCCACCTCCATCTCCGCGACCATCATCACCACCACCACCACCACCACCTCCTCCACCTCCTCCTCCTCCTCCTTCGCTATCTCTAACTCCACCATCACCTCCTTTGACCATCCGACGTTTCGAACGCTATTGGCGTATTTCCATCGTAATATCGAGTTAATCTCGCCGCAATGCCGAACCATACGATTCAACAACGATTCCACGTTCCTAAACCATCGATCTCATTCTCTCTCTCTCTCTCTCTCTCTCTCTCTCTCTCTCGCTCTCGCTCTCTCTCGCTCTCTCGTTCTCTTTACTCTGTTCCTTCGGAATCTGACGAACGTCAAGCAAAATTTGGATTCTTGACAAAATATTATTAATTATCAAAATACTCCGTTCAACACGATCTATTTGTTCGTTGATTTTTCAACGCACGAATAATTTTTTTACAAATTATTTTGTTAACATTTCATTAACGTACGAATTTTTTTTTCAACATCTTTCTAACTTATGAATTATTTTTTTTTTTTTTTACCATTCAAGGTGAATACAAAAAAATTATATAGTTGGGTATATTTGTTGTAGCGTTAACTATCTACTTTTCTACAATTGTACGATCTCGTATCTCCCAATTAACGGCGTGGATTATGTCGCGAATTGAATAAAAAAAAAAAAAAAAAAGAGAAAGAAAGAAAGAAAGAAAAAAGAAGGGGAGGGAAGCAACGAATTCGATTGAAATTATTTTCTGTTAATTCTTCTAATACAATCCATTTCGCGTCCATTTACTTTTTCTCGTTAAAACGTGAAAATCCCACGGAACGCGTCCCTGACGATTTCGCGCGACATTTCCGTGCTCAAAGTGATTACCAAGCTTTTTCTAATCTAGCACGGAAGAAAAATCTCAGTGGGTAGAGAAAAACGAAATATTTGCAGCGTTCGCGTGGGGTTACCCTGTCCGTCCGTTTTCCTATCTAGAAATACACATCACACACGCACACGCACACGCGCGCACATGCACATCCACACACAAAAATTAAGGAAGAGAGAGAGAGAGAGAGAGAGAGAGAGAGACACACGCGGACTTACACGTACACCCACGCAAATAAAAGTCGTCTTCTTCTCACACTGATCGAATTAACGCGTTGTTTATCTTCTCTCGTGGCGTTAACGAATACCAGAAGGAACATTTCATCCATTTCTTTTTATCTATTTTCACTGTCGACCGTGTTCCCCCCGGATAAGTCCGATAAACTTTAAACCGAAGGAGATCCTCTTTCTTCAATCATATCGCTTTGTCCTTGAGATTACGTTAGACCATCGCATATCGCCCATCCAATAGTTTCAATAAGACATACGACGCGTATCGCCAATACGTTTATTTTTTATTTTCCTCGATAATATCTCTCCCGCGAAATGTTTATTCTCTCTCTCTCTCTCTCTCTCTCTCTCTCTCTCTCTCTCTCTCTCTCTCTCTCTCTCTCTCTCTCTCTCTCTCTCTCTCGCTAATATCTCTCCCGCGAAATGTTTATTCTCTCGCTGATATACTTCCATCGGCCTAACAGCCAACACAGAAAATGTAGGCTTCTAGGTCAAACGATTGACGCCTGTCCTATTGGCTTACCCTTGATACATCTATTTTTTAATCGCACCACGGTACGCTCAATTAGCAACAAAGACAACACGTGAGATTGTTTAAACAACCTTGAGACTGAAACAACCCGGTGGACACACCCGAACTAATCAAGGATTGGGTGGTCACTCTCTCATTCCCTTTCTCTGATTCCTTTTTTACACTTAAAACCCTACACCAAGTATCCTTTCTTTCTTCTTTCCTTTTCCCTCGCCCCCCCCCACCCCACCCCACCCCTCCCTCCCTCCCTCTCTTTTTTCTCGCCATTTCTAATTTTCTTCGAGAAGATTTTTCCGGGATAGTGTATGTACGAGTAGTGTTTATACGGTATCCTCTTACTCAAACATTTGCGGTGTAACATCGAAGACAAAATTTAATTCACATTTATAAGATCCAATTAATATTATTTTATATCTATTACGTGTATCTGTCATATCGACATTTGTATATACGTTAACATTGTTTACACGGAATTTTGATTAGTTCAAGCTCGACCGTATATTCGTTTCGGATTACGTTCTCGTAGCCGAAAAATTGACATTTTTTTTTTTTTAGGGGGGAAGAATTTTTATTTATTTATTTATTTTTTTTTTTTCAAGGAGAAGATGACGTAAATCGAACAAGTAATAATTTCACATTGTTCCGTGATGTTTTATTTATATATATATATATATATATATATATATATATAAATATATATATATATATATATATATATATATATATTTTTATATATATATATATATAAAATATATAAATAAATATATATAAAATAAAAATATATATTAAAAATAAATATATATAAAATATATATATATATAAAAAATAAATAAAGACAGGTTTCTCTTGCAGGAAAATCTCATGCAACGTATTAACATCCTTCGCAGAGGTAACAAAATTATAAAAATTTCGTTGCAGTCCTGTAAGATAGTGACGTGACTGAAGGGGAGGAGGGCCCATCGGCTAATCTTCTTTCCCCTTTTTTTTTTTTTCTTTTCTTTATTCTCATTCAATCTTAACGCCGAATATTTAGCCGATAATTATGAAAGTTCGAATTACGCGGGCGAAGAGTTGAAAAGTTTCTCTTTCAATACGGACTCGATTTATATCGAGCTTTCGGACGAATTAAAAGATTTCATTGCAATGTATTAATCGAATCAACTGCGATATTAATTCACGGTATTATTTCAATAATTCCGTATTACTCGTGAGCGGGCTAATGATCGAGGAGAGAAGAAAAGATTTTTGTTCTTTTTTTTTTTACAAAAAAAAAAAAAAATAAAAAAAACAGAGAGCTACAACAACGCGGTATTATCTCGAAGATGAACACGCGTGTGGATTTTTGTTGTTGTTGTTGTTTTTGTTGTTGTTGTTGTTATTTCGACGAGCTCCGATAAGCCGACGAATACGTCGGGAACGAGGAAGGACTCATACGGAGAGCCAAATAAATCGCATCTTTTTAAAAGTACGGTCGCGACAGAGCCGACACGTTGAAACATCGAAAACATTATTTCTCTACTACCACTGTGCGTCACCAGACCAAAAAAGACACCTCGTATTTTATTTATCGATACGATTCCGTAACTTGACCCGTATCCGTGTACGAATTCTCATTCGATATGGGACACCTCTTTATTTTTCTTCTTAAAACATTTGAAAATTTCAATGAACGTACATACATACGTACGTACGTACGTACGTACATACACACACACATACATACGTAAATGCAATTTATGTAATCATTATTATATAAAAATTATATGTGTGTCGATGTTGACATTATTGTTTATCGTATCGAATAGGATTTGTTTTGAAATTATAAATTTTTCAAAATGTTCGATGTATCAATAACGATGTTTATTCGATTACGTATTTACATCATTGCATATAACTCAAGAATAAGGAACATTATTGCATATGAATGAAAAATACGAAATGTAATATTCGGTCGACGATCGCCGTCGTTTCCGAAACTAATCCATCTCATAATATACGTTGAAAGGAAGAAAAATTCTATACAAATTTAATTTTACCTCGTGCATTTTCAGAGATCAATTAAATTTTACATTTCTTTTCTTTCAAAATAAAAATCTATATCATTACTTCCTCGGAAGACTATAAATTCGTTCAAACTTCGTACCGGAAACTAAAAAGGATTTTTCATTATTTATATCTTCCACGACGACTGCGCAGGGAGAAGTAAAATTTGTCAGAAAATACAATTATTCTTTGTTTGCCTTTCGCCTTTTAATTCTTTCCATTTTTTCTTTTTTTTTTAGCTTGAAATATAAAAAAGAAAATAATACTGTGAAAGGAGGAACAGGTAAATACAAATATGCAAATAGCACGAATACAACGATACCTGTTATAATCGAAATTACTCTGTTGAATAATAATCATCGAATTCCTATAAGACTCATATGTTTCCAATCTCGTAGATTAGAACGTTCTTATGAAAAAAAAAAAAAAGAAAAAAAAAAAATATATATATATATATGTATGTATGTATAAATAAAAATAAAAAAAGAGAGAGAGCTAGAGAGAGGGAGAGAGAGAGAGAGAAAGATTAAAAGGAATAAAGTTAATAAACTCTCCCTGAGGTACAATCTTCGACGAAATAAGACAAACAACGTCGTACATCGTTACGTGGAATCAAAGTGGAACGATTAATCGATTTTCGATATCCAAATTGCTCGGTTGATCTATTTTAAAATTCCCACTGCGTTTTACCATGGCATACTGTGCTGCATGGTAGTATATCAATCTCTAACGCCGTAATAACGAATAATATCGAATTCCGATACTAGGATGCTATCGCGCCGATTTCCATTTTTAAAGATTCCCTCTTCCCGGCCGAGACGATCGCGAGGTATTTTAAAAAGGCCGTAATTCTTTTCGCGACTCACCTAACCTATCATTTTATTATGTCGATCCTTGCGCGAACGTTCGCACGTGGATTAGTTTTTCTTTTTTTATTTTTCTTTTTTTCTTTCTTTTTTCTAATACGTCAAATATCCGAACGACTTTGATTCCTTACGCTTATAAGTAATCGAGTATCGAAATATCGAAATAACGCGATATGGATAATTCGAACGAACTGACAAGAATAAAAAGGAAAAAAAAGAGAGAGAGTGAGAGAGAGAGAGAGAGAGAGAGAGAGAGAAAGAGAGAGAAAGAAATACAATAATCGAATCCATCGATGGAGATATCTCGCGACCTATTTATCCTTCGAGAAGATGTTACGATATTGAAATTAATTTCATACAGCAACCATGTCTCTGGCTTCTTAGTTCTTACGTTGTTTTATTTCTCTCTCTTTTTCTTTTTTTTTTTTTTTTTTTTTTTATATACATATATACAACACATAAGAAAGACATACGTGGAGAAAGTCCCTTCTGTTGACGATGATCGAGAGTAAAAAAAAAAAAAGGGAAAAAAGAACAAATAAAAAATATAACTAACCGTAAAAAGGTATGGGTGATGTAATAATCGTGTCGGGGGGAGGGTCGGGGAGGAGATAACAATATTGGGCTAAGGATGATAATAATATCGACGTGGAAATTTCCCGTTCAAATTAACGGGCCAAGAAGTAACAAAATTTATAATTCATCGAGTCAGCAGCCGTTAACGGCCACATCGTAACGATCGTTGGACGGAGAGCAACAATTGGTCGGTACGGTTTGAGGGGATAACGAGTCTCTTCCGCTGTCAATTGCTTGATGGTCCATTTGTAACTTACTCTGATTACAAATAGAACCGGCCCGCATCTTGTTACGGGATACAATTTTCAATTTGCCGTACCAACGGGCAGATCTTTTGATTTGCCGTTTCTAAGATATTATACATGTACGCGCTTGCATATAGATAATAAATAGTATACGTATGTGTGTGTGTGTGTGTGTGTGTGTGTGTGTGTGTGTGTGTGTGTGTGTGTGTGTGTGTGTGTGTGTGTGTGTGTGTGTGTGTGTGTGTGTGTGTGTGTGTGTGTGTGTGTGTGTGTGTGTGTGTGTGTGTGTGTGTGTGTGTGTGTGTGTACGTGAGTGTACGTTAAAGAGCCGCATAAGTCTCTCGCGAATATTTTTTTTCATTTACAACGATTATATTCGTTCACGTTAAAGGAAACTTATTGTGAGCGCGCATAACTTATAAGAGTACGTACTTGTGGAACGCAATGGATGGAATAAAAAAATTGAAAAAGAAAGAACCAACATTTAAAGTCCTCGTCGTTTAATTTGATTAAATCGAGTAATGTCACACGGCTTTCAGAGGGGTTCACTTTAAACACTACTCTCGATTATAAGTAGGTACACTCGACGACAAGTGAACGAGTGCGTGAGAGAGAGAGAGAGAGAGAGAGAGAGAGAGAGAGAGAGAGAGAGAGAGAGATGAGCGTTAAACGCTTATTAATTAAAAAAGAAACTCTCTCTCTCTCTCTCTCTTTCTCTCTCCCTCAACGATACGAAATGCGGACAACATCTAAAAAGGTTAACTATTTCAATCTCTACCGATATCCTATTTTCCATACAGAGGTTGATATTTTTTAAAATCTAGGGATAAAGTTAAAAGGGGAATCGGAACGTTGGCCTAAAATAAACGTAGAAAGCCGCGAATATAAGCGGGTCATTGTTTACGTCAGCAGACGCGATCCACGACGGTAAGCCCAACGAACGAATTAATAAACGATGAAAACTCTTCGGCTGGCTCGTTTAATCGAAATCGACTAGGACGAGTCGGGATTGGTTGGTGTAGTTGGAGGGGAGGGAAAAATAATCGTCAACAATTTGTCATTTATAGTTCGAATCAACCAGAAAAAGGAAAATTTCCATTTACCTTTCGAATGAAGCACGAGACGAACGTGCCCAATGATAAAAATTGTGTTTGTTTGTTCGTTCGTTTTTTTCTTTTCCTCTCTCTTAATTTTTTTTTCGTTACCTCGAACAAAAGTTTAACGCTTTATTTCGTTTCTCGATTAACGAAGAATGAACGAGAGCACGTCACCACTCCGGAGAATTCGTATCTTCCGATAAATGGTCTTCAAAGTGTATCGTAACTACAAAGTTATATCGACTTTTCGAAGGATTCGTTATTTGTCTTGCTAGAAAGAGAGAGAGAGAGAGAGAGAGAGAGAGAGAGAGAGAGAGAGAGAGAGAGAGAGATAACGAAGGAAGGAAGGAACAAAAGAGGAAAAAAAAATATATATATATATATATATGGATGGAGAAAGAGGAAAGATCGAGGGCGATATAACTACGTGCTCGAAATCAAAAAGTACGCCGAAGATGTCGTTTTTCTGCCTCCCCCTCCCCTCCCCACCCCCGTTCCACCCACTTCCCCTCCCCTCCCTACCTCGCCTCGCCGCTCCTTCCATCCCTAAACCACGACTAAGAGTAAAACTTTTATCTCGATGAGGGAGAACTCGAAATGAACCTTCGCGGATGGTTGGTTGTAGGGAGGGAGGGAGGGAGGGAGGGATGGACCCTCGTTTTGTCCCTTTCTAAATGCCGTAAAAAGGTTGACGAGAGCGGGGGGTGGAAAAAGTAAAGACGAAACAAATTAATCGACGAGGTTGTTGTTGTTGTTGTTGTTGTTGTTCGCTATGATGATCCTCGTACGAGCCAATATATATCTCATCGATCAAAGAAAGTCATGTGGGTTTTCCCATGGATGAAGAGTGGGGGTGGATGGATGGGAGCCATACGCTCGACGGATGGGGTTGGGGGGGAGAGAAGACCAACGAAGGTGATTTTCAACTTTAATATGGATCCACGTATGCGAGGATACAGCACGAACTTGTTGAGCTCGAACACACACATACACACAGAGGACGGAACACGGTTGAAGTGATAGTCCGTGCTAGGTGTGCGCCTACGCCATAGGCGTAGATGTCAAGGGTGGGGTGACGGGGAGAAAAATACAAAATCCTATTGGTCCGATTGGTTCGTACGATTGGCTGGCTGCTCGGGATGAACGATTTAATCGGACGTAACGAGAGAGATGTGTGTGTGTGTGTGTGGTGGTGAGTGTGAGTGAGATAGAGATAGAGAGTGAGATATCGTTTATTCTTCAGCGATCGCTTGGAAAACGCGCATTGGCGTGAATTCCGTTGGAAAGTTCGTGTTTAGAATCGTAAATGAGAGATATCGGCGCCGAAGCGATACAAAACCATGTAATTTCGTATCGGTCCATTCTTCCCCCTAACCCCCACCTTCCCACGATAGTTACCTTTCGATCTTCGTATCTTCAAATTTTGAAAAAGAAAGACAAAAAAATGATCCGTTTAATCCCGATTCATTCGACGCGATTAACTAAATGACCAATTTCATTTCCATTTATCGAGTCGGATTCGTGTAATGTCGTTCTTCTTACCTGTTGCTCCGTGAAAACGTTTACATATATCTACTATATTTTCTTTTCGATCTATACATGTGTGTATATACATGTGTGTGTGTGTGTGTGTGTGTGTGTGTGTGTGTGTGTGTGTGTGTGTGTGTGTGTGTGTGTGTGTGTGTGTGTGTGTGTGTGTGTGTGTGTGTGTGTGTGTGTGTGTATAGATATATGCATATATAAGAATAGACGAAATATCTTTAGATCAACTACATCATATCGCGAACTGGCTTTCAGTATTTCGTATAATACGCCATTTTATACTTTATCCATCCTCCCCTCTCCTCCACTACCCTACCCACCCCGCCTTACTCGGT
>OU426858.1:6656426-6663926 GCA_911387685.1 Dolichovespula media
ATGGATGGATGAATAGATAGATAGAGAAAGAGAGGAGAGTTATCACATAAAGTCCAATCTTCTTAAGAAAATTCTCTTATGGAAAAACTCGTGTTTAATATTTTCAGCAAAAATAAAATATTGTATATATACATATATATACTATTTAAATTAATTTACATTAATTAATTATAATTTAAATTAATATATCTATGTATCTCTATATACACCCACGCGCACGTACACACACACACATACATACATACATACATATATATATATATATATATATATATAAAAATTGACGAAAAGTATAAAAAAAAAAATTGGTTTATGAAATAAATATGTCGATGATAAAAATTTGTTGATGGGAGGTCGAAACGTCGAATAATATTTCTTATCGATCGAACGAACGAACGAACGAACGAACGAACGTAAACGCGCGTTGATAAAAAAGATAGGAAGAGGAAGGGTAAGGCATTTGATATTAGAAGTCGAGCGATGGCGGCACCAGTTTCTCCGTTGGCCATTGGTACGAAACAACAATTGGGATTCGAAGGCGCGCGAGAGACAGACAGAAGGGGTGATGCTCCATCGGTAGGCAGCTCGCGTGCGTGCGTCAGACCAGTCTCATTCAATACGACCCATCGGCAACTTGCTGCTCGGACGTCATTGACAATTTTGCTACGTCACGCGTATTCAAAGTTTCGCAACAGTAGATAGGACAGAGAAAAAAGGACTTACGCTCTACGATTTCTGCGCGATATAGAGCGAGAAGTAAAAGGATCGACGAAACTACGTAGTCTCGTCGATCCATACATACATACATACATACATACATACATACATGCATACAATACATATATATATATATGTATATAGAACGCATACAAATATGTGTGTATACATATCTACATATAAATATATTATATCGGTCGGGTTAGAACGCGGCAATACTTTTCCATTCATTCGAGAGATACGCGTAATATTTGTGAAGGATTAGAAAGAGAGAGAGAGAGAGAAAAAAAAGAAAAAAGAAAAAGTTATTCTTTTCCTCCCTGGCTCCTTACATCCGATTAACTCACCATAGGAAATTTACGATGACGCAACTACTAACCGCGTCGCAATGCAGATCATGGCGGTCGTGTGTCGATCAAGATCATCTTCTTTTCTCCATAATATATGGAGAAATATTTCTTCGTTTTACGTCGTCGTCGTTGTCGTCGTCGTCGTCGTCGTCGTCTTTTCCCTCATTTCCTCCTCCTCCTCCTTCTAGTACCTTCATCGACTTCTATTCCTACCTCTACTATACTACTACCACCGCTTCAGCGTCTTCTATTTCTTCTTCTTCTTCTTCTTCTTCTTCTTCCTCTTCCTCTTCCTCTTCCTCTTCATCATCATCATCCTTCTCAACTTAGGGTACTCTTCTACTTGTTGTTACTTCCTCTGTAAACATTCCTCGGTAGATTTGAAATCGGTAAGAAATGAGAAATCGGTAAAAGTGGCGAAACGGGAGGAGGAAAGAGGTGGTGGTTCGATCGGAGAGTACGGTTATATACGTTGGGGGGTTAGGGAGGGTGGGGACTGAGATACATAAAAGCGTGACGCCACGCTGACGCAACCGACGTCACCATATCGAGCAGACGCTCCTCCGAACGGAGGGAGAGAGACGTTAGCCGCCGCCTCCTCCACCTCCTTTACCTCCACCTCCTCTACCTCCACCTTCTCTACCTCCACCTCGACCACCTCCTCCCAACGGAGGGAGAGACTTTAGCCGTGCGCTACTGCTACGTCTCTCCCTACTCGTTAGGAGGAGAATACCCGCGCGAGCCCAGCGCTCTCTATCGGTCGAATTTTAAAAGGTACGTGGGCGTCCGTCCGAGGCACACAAAGCGGGCGTAGCTGAGGAGGACCTAGCTATCTCGCTCGGTGTTGGCGTGCCGTAACCTCTACACTGGCTGGGCGGCGAGGTGGAGGGCTGGGGGAGGTGGGGTTGGGTGGATAGGATCGCGCGACGATTGGCCATCCGCCGTGTATTAAAAAATAACGATAGTAAAAGAAACGAAGAGAACGGATCGTTCCAACTTTTCTTTTTCTCTTCTTTTCTTCTTCTTCCACTTCTTCTTCTTCTTCTTGTTCTTCTTGTTCTTCTTGTTCTTCTTCTTCTTCTTCTTCCTCTTCTTCTTTTGCCCCTTAGAGACGGCAAAACCTTCGAGAAACGTTAAACGTGCACTTCCCTTTCCTCTTATTCCAACGTTTCTTTTACCCTCTTCTTTCGTAAATCGATTAGTTTTTCTTGTCTCTCTCTCTCTCTCTCTCTCTCTCTCTCTCTCTCTCTCTCTCTCTCTCTCCCTCTCTCTATCTCTATCTATCTATCTCGAGTTCTTCATTCTATCGATGAAAAAATGATGTAAAGGTTAGCAAGGGGAAAAAAAGTTTGATGCGGCTTGGAGACCCGCGTCCTTCTCGAGAAGACGGACTGCAGACACGCAATTTTTCCCGTCGATATTATATTTTCTCCGTCTCCACCCTCTTCCTCCGCCACCCGCTCTCTTTGCCTTCCAACATAAATAAGACGCGTCGCTTCTCAAGGCACACATATCTCTACATACATATATTGTATTCCGGCGAAAGACTATCATTGTGTATTTACTTATGTATGTATGTATGTATGTATGTATGTATGGTATGTATATATATGTATATGTGTATATATATATATATATGTATATGCATATGCACGTACGTCAAGTTACGCAAGATCTCGCCTATTTACCCCTCGCCCTCATAAAATTACCCTTTCCGATAACTTTACTTTCGGTGTTACTTGTAATGACATTTTTCCTATGACCCGACCTTTTCGATCAAACCCCGCTCGCCGCTCACCACCACCACCACCACCACCACCCCCCCCCCACCTTTGGCCGAGCTGTAATTTCGTTTAAAAATAAATGTCGACGGAAGGAAAAGGAAAAGAAAAATAAAGGAAAAAGTAGAAAAAATATTTCAAATCGTAGAGAGGAAAGGAAAAAGAGAGATAAATAGATAGATAGAGAGTGAGAAAGAGAAAGAGAAAGAGAAAGAGAGAGAGAAAATTTGCCAACCTACTACCCACTACTACTCTTTTCGAGAACTCGCTTGTGGTTTTTCTAATTACACTCGGCGAGTCCTTACCAAAGGATAATTCGATAAGCCCAACGCCGACGACAGTCAGTCCTTTTTCCTTTTTCTACCTTTTTTTTTGTCGACCTTATTTCTCTCTCTCTCTCTCTCTCTCTCTCTCTCTCTTTCCTGCTCTTTTTTCCAAATCTCTCGCGAATAAGAAAAATACGAGTTTCCGCCTTTTCGAAGCGCATCCGTCGCCACCTATCGGCTTAGCATTTAATTAAGAGCCCCGTGCGACTCGCATCATTTCTAACAGACATAACAGATAGATAGTGGCTCAAGGTACATATACCGGGCATGTGCTTAAAGGTATACCACGTCCTATATACCACCAACGAAATGTCAAAGAAGGTGGAATAACGCGTCTGTATCTCTTTCCCTCTTTGTCTCTCTCTCTCTCTCTCTCTCTCTCTCTCTCTCTTCGCTTGGTAAATCTATACGAATACGTGTAGCTTATGTGCAATTCGCACAGCGCGTTATAATACGTGTAACTCGTCGAGGGTTGGACGATCATATATATATATATATATATATATATATATATATATATATATATATAATACGATATATATAAAATACGATTCTTTGATGTAAAGTTACTAAGTAATAGAATACGTCGAACCGAGATAGATGATCTCAATCGTAGAAGTCTATAAAATATCGATTCGATGCTTACGATTGAAAGGACGAGTCGAAAGAAAAAAGAAAAAAAAAGTCGAAAGGTGAAATTACAAATAGAAAATATCGTCTAGACTTACGTGAAAAGAGACAGAAGAAAGAGAGAGAGAGAGAGAGGGAGGGAGGGGGAGAGAGAAAATTGTCTCCAAGGACGTTTAAGCATTTCTTCGTTAATTAAAAGAAAAAAGAAAAAAAAGAAAAAGAAAAAGGAAAGAAGAAAAAGAGCAAAAAGGAGGAAGGAGAAAAAAGAAGGCAGAAAAAAAAAGAAAAGAAAAAAAATAGGAGGAAGGTGATAGACGAGGGTAATAGTGATAGGAGCAGGTAGTGATATCGCGTTGGTGTTGGTATCGCCTAATTATACAAAAGGTTATTTTAACACGCGGAAGTCGTTATACGGGCGATTTATTGATCCCATCTGGGCCGAAAGTGCCGGTTAAGGTTTTCGCCTCTCTTTTTATACATTAAAGATACATATGTTTGTTATCGATCGGCGTAGAGCACGCCGTTGTCGTCAAAACATTCGAACTTTCGATTCGACATGCGGCGTTTGAAATAGTAGCACCCTCCACCTCCTCCTCCCCCTTAACCGTCCCCCTCCTCCTCCTGCCCCCCCCCCTCACCCCTTGCCCCCGCCCGCCCTACCGATAACCACGCCCAACAACCTGTGAATCGCGAAAGGATATATACGTACGTAGGACAGGAGAGACCGGCGCAGCGACCGTTGAAAAAGCTCTTACCCCTCCTCTCCCGAGGGTAGCTCGGGTGAGGGGTCGGGGGGGGGGTGTCGAGGAAGAAGATAGCTGAAAGGAAAGAAAAGACGGGGAAAGAGGTGGAGGAGGGGGAGGAAGAGGGGAAAAGAAAAACAAAAAATAAGGATCTTAGTAATGGAGTAAAGAGATAGAGAGAGAGAGTGAGACGGGAGCGAGCGGGAGGAGAGGGATGGAGCAAAGAGAGAGAGAGAGAGAGAGAGAGAGAGAGAGAGAGAGAGAGAGAGAAAGATAAGGAGGAAGGGAAGGAGAAGAAAAATAAAGGAGAAGATTGGTGGACGATGATCCTAATACGCGGGTAATGTTAAGTTTTATAAATGTAACTTTCGGATCTTTAGTTAAGTAGCAGCAAGAAGACGCGCCGGCGGAAGACGCGCTGAGGGGATGTTAGTGGTGAATGTGGCGGTGGTGGTAGATGGGTGGGTGGTGGGTGGGTGATGTTGATGTTGGTGTTGTTGGGTGGTGTTGGTGGGTTGTATCGGTGGTGGTGATGTTAGTGTGACTGTTACACGGAGGTAGTGTGTAGTCGGTGATGGTAGTGGTGGCAAAAGTGCAGGGTGGAGATCGCGTACGAACGGAGGAGAAAGGATCGTTTGAGAAACGGCGAGAAAAGGGTGGGAGAAAGTACGTCGAGTAGGGGGATGCGCGCCGTATTAAAATGCTGACTCTTACCGCGCAGCGTGGGAGTTAGTTCTGGTGATGGCGCCAGCCAGCTCACTCGTTCGACTAACCCACCATCCCGACCCTCCGATCCTCCATCTCCCAACCACCGGCAGACGACGAAGCAACCTCCAAGCTCGCCACCTCCTCTCGCTGATTCTACCGATCCGCAGCAGCAGCAGCAGCAGCAGCAGCAGCAGCAGCAGCAGCAGCAGTAGCAGTAACAGCAGCAGCAGCAGTAGCAGCAGCAGAAGGAACAGAAAAAGCAGCAACAGCAGTAGCAACAGCAACAGCAACATCAGCAGCAACAGCAACAGCAGCAGGAGAAGCAGAAGCGGAAGCAGTAGCAGAAGCAGCAAGAGTAGCAACGGCGAAACGGCAACGAGTCCGGCAGACTTTACGGCGTGCGGTAGAAGGAGAAATAGCAACGGTAGAAGAAGGAAGAGAAGCAACAAGAGCGAGAGCAGTTAGCCGTGAGCAGATTCATTTAAAAGGGGGGGAAAAAGATAGAGAACGCCGACGTCAACGTTGGTAGCATCAAAGAAGAAGCGGATAATAGTCGAGCTATGAGAGATTAATCGTTTCGCTTCCGGTTCCCCGGAAAACAACTACATTCCTCTCGGCTGAGAAAAGGAAAACTCTAGAAAGGAGAGAGAGAGAGAGAGAGAGAGAGAAAGAGAGAGAGAGAGAGAGAGAGAGAGAAAAAAAGAGAAAGAGAGAGAAGTAGGAGGCAAGAAAAGGACTATGGTGTCGTAACACGCGCGCCTCTGCACGAACGGACGCACGCACCGCGAAAGATCACGTCACCGAGCAGCCCTCGCCGCTACATCCCCACCCTCGATCAACCCCTATCGCCAGCACCACCACCGTCACCGTCACCGTCGCCGTCGCCGTCGCCGTCACCGTCGTCACCACCACCACCACCACCACCACCACCACCACCATCACCATCACCACCACCACTACTGCCGCCGCCACCACCGCCGCCGCCGCCGCCGACGCTGCCAAGATCAACCGCAAGAACGCCTTACAACGGATGGATCGTCATTGCGGCTGAAACCTCTTGCCGCCGGTAGAGACTCCGAGCACTCCGTATGAAGGCGGTACGCGTACGACCACCCACGCACGAAACATCCCCGAAGACGTTAGCGTCCGTGCCACCCTTCTTATTCTTTTTCTTCTTGTTCTTCTTCTACTTCTACTTCTACTTCTAATGCTACTTCTACTTCTTCTTCTTCTCTTCTACTTATTCTTCTTCTTCTTCTTCTTCTTCTTATTCTTCTTCTACTACTACTACTTCTTCCAATTCTACCGCTACTTCACACCATTCGCTGGCTCATTCATCGCCCCGCGACAACGGGACTCTCTTCTCGCTAATCTCTCGGTGATGGTGTAATGAATTACGCTGGCAGTTAGCACCGGAATAATCAACGACGGATAACGAAAGATAACGTACCTAAGGCCAGACTCGCTAGTAGAGCCCAACCATAAAGGGGAAAGAAAAAGGAAAGAGAAAAGAGAAACGGAGAGAACGGTGCTGCCGCATGGCAAATGATTAATATATTTGGTGACTGATAAAAAGAAAAAGAAAAGTCATATACGAGTTTTGTGCTCTTGCTGTGCGGCTACAAGGTGTAACACGAATAACTAACCAATTACTTGTGCGCGCTCGGTCTTTCAATCGAAATCCGTTCACAATCGCGATACGAATAATTAATAATACGACACGTGTTTGATTTTTATCTCACGGGTTACAACGTACGAAGTAATATCAATCGGTCTGCGATAACGACTGATCCTTTTCTCTCTCTCTCTCACTCACTCTCACTCACTCTCTCTCACTCTCTCTCACTCCTTCCCTCTCACTCTCTCTCTCTCTCTCTCTCTCTCTCTCTCTCTCTTACATCCTATGTGATTCATCGCCATCGAAGATATATTACAATTGCATCGAAAAGCGCCAAATTGAAATCGATTTCCGTATTCGAGGACCCTATCATCATCATCATCGTCATCAATCGTCTGACACCTCCCACTCCTCTCTCTCTCTCTCTCTCTCTCTCTCTCTCTCTCTTTCATCTGAACCCTTTTGTCCCCGGCCACTTCGACCAACGGTGAATCCGAGTTACACCGACGGTGTGTGTACGTGAAGGGTGAAAGAGAAAAGCGGCTGAAGTAGTAAGAGAAAGCGAACACCAGACTATCTAGGAAGAGGAGGAGAAAAAGGAGGAGGAGGAGGAGGAGGAGGGAAGAA
>OU426858.1:6666426-6676426 GCA_911387685.1 Dolichovespula media
ATTTCGTTTCGTCCGAAACTATCACGTATGGTGGCACACGGCACATAAAAGTACACAATAATTTCCGTGCGATTGTATTCCTTTTAGCGACACCGCACCGATCTCTATTTCACTGTCTTTTTGTCTTTTTGCACCACACCCTCCCGCCCCGCCCCGTGCCTCACACCGCACGCACGGCGAACTCTGCTGCACTTGCATCATCGAACCTTCACCACTCGTGGCACTTTGATGTGTTCCTGTACGAAAAAAAAAAAAAAAAAATAGAAAAAGAATAAATAAATAAAAACCAAGCGCAAGCGAAATACGAATGAAAAAAAAAAGAAAAAAAAACGTGATAATCAAAAAAAAAAAAAAATTAGCAAAACTGACCCATCTTCTTTATTATATCAATTAACGACCTGATTTCAGGAGGAGAAGACGCTGAACCGCGAAGACGGGAAAAAAACGTGCTCGGCTCTTCTACCCTCGTCCCCCCTCTCCAAACTACTCGTACTACGTACACGTGCCTATTCGATTTAAAGGACTTTAAAAAAGCTAGTAAAGATTACGAACGAGGCGAGAGGAAAGAGATAGAGAGAGAGAGAGAGAGAGAGAGAGAAAACGATACACACCGGTAATTGAAATCGTCCGTCTAGGGTCTATAATAAAAGGCCATAGGGAAACGGGGACTGTATAGCGAGAGAGAAAGAGAGAGAGAGAAAGAGAGATAAAGATAAAACACAACGTACCAACGAGAAACGATAGTGAAAGTGAGATAGAGAAAAAGAGAGAGGGAGACAAAAGAGCGAGACGACGTAATCTCGAAGTTCGTTACTAAACATCAAGATACTTCGCTATCCTCCGAATCTCGTCGATTCATGCCAACGGTTCCATCGGTCTATATCGCTATCTCTTTCTCTTTCTCTCGCGCAAAAAAGAGCCCAACGTAAATTTTTCCTCAGGTGGATCTTAATATATTAGGAAATCCATACAACCCTCTCGGGTGTGCGTGCGTACATTTGACTGAAAGGAAAAGTCGGCCTAATCCACGTTCGTTACCACTGATTCCCTTCTTGTAGACCGGAAAAAAAGGGGAGAGCAAAAAAAGGAGAAACTGAGAAAGATATATATATATATATAATATATATATATATATATATATATATATATATATATATAGAGAGAGAGAGAGAGAGAGAGAGAAGGATTCGTTTTTTATCAGGAACGTGGCCCCACATCAAAAAGGATACGCATTCTAACTATACGTATATAAAACGCTCGTAAAGGATCAACCAACAGGGAGGAAGGTAATCGGCCATAATCGATTAACGTAAGATGACGATCTGCATAGTCTGGCTACTGGCATACGTTGGACAAGTTCTCGAACTAGAAAATCGTCCGATGAGTGTCGCTAACGGGAGACACAGTCAGGATTGTCATCACGATGTTAGCGTAAGGAAATTCCAAAACGGACAAACCACGATAGATGGCAACCTGTTGCTCCTAAAGGCGCATCCTTACGACGGATCGCATCGCGATGACCTGTCCGGGTTGCTGGTAGAGAAGAGGCCGATTTACTCGTGGACGACGAGCGAAATGCTCGTAGATGGGATTATAAAGGAACCTAAGGATCTTAATACGAACTTTTTGGCTTTCTCGCCCGGTCTATCGAACATAATTTATCCGGAATACATGCCCGTGACGTCGCCTTACGTCTTGGTTAGTTCGATGTCGCGAACAACGACGGAACCTATCGTCGACGACGCCCTTTTTGCTCAACATCAACATCTCTTTCAACAACAACAACAACAACAACAACAACAACAACAACAACAACAACAACAACACAAACAGCAACAACGTCAACACCATCACCAACAACTACAACAACTACAACAACTACGGCTGCAGCATCAGCAGCATCAGCAGCAGCAGCAGCAACAGCGACGTCAGTTGCACCAACGTAACAAAAAGAGACGTATAATCGATTACAACAACAATAAGCATGCCGAGAATCAAGCGGTCGAGGTACCAATTTTGATCTATTACAATGGCGAAAAGATCCTTCCAGATAAAAGACAATCTGATCAAGTGGATGTCTACGAGCAGAGACTGAACTCGCCGATGAAATTGAAGACTGAACCGATCTACGAGCGCTACTCCAAGCTTTCTTCTTTGTCTTCTATCTTCTCGTCCTCGCTCCCTCATTCTTCTTCTTCTTATACTTCTTCTTCTTATTCCTCTTCTTCTTCTTCATCGTCATCGTCATCGTCATCGTCGACGTCATCCTCGTCATCTTCATCATTGCCATCTTTTCCTTCTGACTCCGATTTATCCACACCGCGAGAATTTTTCAACGACGAAGAGGAACTCGCACCGTCTAAACCTTTTATATACGAGATTAACGATCCTTCCGAAAAGAGGAATCAAATAACCATACGACGACGATCGGTCGATGATTTACCAGGGGAATCTTCTTCTGTCTCTCGCGAAGCCCTGACGGCGCCTACATCCTCCTTCACTTCCGGAAGATCAAGCCTAGCCTCGCATTTTATAAGGTCTATCAGGGGGAGCAGACATTACGACGTGCCGCAAATCGGTGAGCAGTCTTCTCTTATTATTTTCTTCTTTCTACTTTTTTTTTTTTCTTCTCTCTTTCTCTCTTTGAGATTTATATAACAGCGCGCCCCTTTTTTTCTCTTTCGCGAGTCTTCCTCCTTTAAGCCCTAACACATTTCCTCTTATCACCCCTCCAAACGAATAACACCGATCCATTCTCATTTGAAGTACTCTCCCTCTCTCTTAGATATATCTTTTCATCTCTCTCTCTCTCTCTCTCTCTCTCTCTCTCTCTCTCTCTCTCTCTCTCTCTCTCTCTCTCTCTCTCTCTCTCTTTAGTCCCTCTAGTCTCTCTGGTCTCTCTTTCACTTCTCACCATTGTCTTACAAGATCATAGTTAAATAATGAAACAAAATATTAAATAACTTACGGTGAAAACGGCCAATGATGAGTGAAACGTGTAAATTAAATTGGAATTAAAAATGTCTTTCGGTGTCGTCCCGTTTTTCAACGCTAATATCTACAGTAAATATGTCTGAATTAATGAACGGGTCGCATGCCACGCTCGCCTGACTCAACCGGTAGAAAAAACTTAGATATTGCGACATAAATTATAGCATCGCGATGTTAATAAAACTTATACCTAGAATGATACCGAGCAAAGAGAGATAAAGAGAGAGAGAGAGAGAGAGAGAGAGAGAGAGAGAGAGAGAGAGAGAGAGAGTGAGAGTGAGGTAAAAGCAACGAGTCGAGCCAAACCCCGTTGAAAATTTACCTTAATTGGTCGAATAGGAAGATACAATGATGATAATGAAGAGATATATCTGAATCGTTTATATATACATGCACCCATACATATATGTATCCCGTATTTGTTTTACATGTATAATATACCAACACAAATATAACCTTTCTCAATTTCATATTCAACTATACGTAAAGTATTAATTATTAACGCGCGTTAACCGAACCAGATACAAGGCTCGCCCGCGGGCCAATGTTAACATTTATTAACGCGTTTAGACTTGAATGAACCTTTACAAATTGTGTGGGTTGCGTTCCGATCGTCAAAATAAAACGAAAAAGAAAAAAAAGAAAGGCAAAAACAAAATAACGAAAGAGGAAAAAAATAAATAAATATGATTGCTAAAAAGGTTTAGGAAATTTCCAGGAAATATATACATATATATATATATATATATACATAATCGTGGGAGTTATTCCGATGAACAAAAACAAAGAAAAAAAGGACAATAAAATTGCTAATAGGTTTTACGGAATTTCTATGAAATATACGTACGCACATACATACATACATACATACATACATACACACATACATACATACAAACATACGTACATATATCGAAGGAAAATCCTTCTTAAAGCATTTATTTACCTTTCAAATATGCACGTTTCTCCTTCTACGCTAGTATATATACGCGTGGCGTGTATGCATGCGTATCCTTAGTGTTCGTGTGAGCTCGCGCTCGCGTGTGCAAGCGTACGTATGCTCGCATATTCCATCAAACTCAATACATCGAGAACAATCGAGCTTATTTTTTTAAACGAGAGCATATAGTACACTCCCATGGAGTACGCGATCTCATTGTGAAGACCGCCCGTGCCGTTTCCAATTCAAAATGAGTAGGAGGAAGAAAGAGAGAGAGAGAGAGAAAGAAATAGATAGATATATAGATAGATAGATAGATAGATGGAGAAAGAGAAAGGTCAAAGTTGCGTAGAGCGCGGGTTAATGCTGTTGTAACCCCGACAGCATATTGCAGCCGGCGTGATTGGATTATGCGAGAAATGCGATTAGCCGTAGTTGGATAGTATAGCGGCGTACAAGAACAGAGATCTTCTTCTATTTACAGACGCTAAGATTCCGTTTTACTTTTGCATAACCCGATCGCCGTGTGTCTCGAGGAGAGAGAGAGAGAAAAAATATATATATATATATATATATATATAAAAAGCGATATGACGTGGGAAATCTCAAAGGCCACGGGCTAAGGAAAAATTTATAAACGGAAAAAGAAGTGAGAGAGAGAGAGAGAGAGAGAGCAGGGGTGGGTGGGGTGGGGGGGTGAAGAATCATGGAAATGTTTGAGGAAAATCCTTCAACGAGATAAATATATTAACCGTCGGATAACTTCGATGAAAGTGGATAATTCTTTTCTTTTTTCTTTAAAAAAAGAAAAAATACTGAAATACGAAGAATGAGAGAAAGAGAGAATGAGGGAATGAGAGAGAGAGAGAGAGAGAGAGAGAGAACTACAATATTATAAAAATGCATTTGTTCCATTCCGTCTTTTTGATTTCTCTAACCGTTCCTTTAGTTTTTTCCTTTCCCTTTCTCTCTCTCTCTCTCTCTCTCTTTCTCTATCCGTCTATCTCTTTCTATCTCATTTCTTTTCTCCCGTTAAATTCTGACAAAAGAAAAAAGAGAGAACGAGGGTTAACGAAGCGTTTCGATAACGATTTATTATGCTTAAACGTTGATATTTGTAACGGGGAAACGAGGTGATAAGCGACGTTATACCGTCGATGGGTTAATGTTACAGAGTGTCCAGCCTCGGAGGAAGGGATGGAGAGGTTTGCATGTCCAACACCGGACAGAATGGGTAGATATCGTTGCATCGACGACCACGTTCTATGCGACGGCTTCACGGACTGTCCGCAAGGAGAAGATGAAAATATGCTGCACTGCATGTTTTTCAAAACTGTGAGTAGTAAAACTTTAATTAAGTTTAAAACGTCGGAATACGGTCGGACAATACCACAATACTCTGCGTATGTACGTAGCTACATAACATATATATATATATATATATATATATATATACTGTGCATCAGTTATGTTGGGATCGATATTCGTAGAAAAAGGTACGAATTCATTGTTACGCTTTTCCATGGTCGAAACAGCTGACTTCCCTTTTCACGTCGGAGGGTTGATTTTGAATGGAATAGAGAGAGAGAGAGAGAGAGAGAGAGAGAGAGAGAGAGAGAGAGGACGTTTAACGGGGTAGAGGTCGTGGAAGAGGCGAGGAGACGTTAGAGAGGAGAGAGTCGAAGGGGTGGGGTTTGGTTTAAAGGAGAACGTAAAAGCGGGATTGGGTTGGAAGAGGGTAAATAAATATAAAACAAGATCGCTAATAGAAAGAAGTAAGAAAACTCCGCTGCGTGTTTTTTCTTTTGGGAGGGGGGTTTCTTCTTTCTTCTTTTTTTTTTTTCTTTTTTCTTTTTTTTGGTTTCACAATTCGTCGCGTGTCCGTCCAGACACAGCGAGAGGATATAGAGCTATGAAGGGTTTAAATAAAAGCTTATGGTATCTCCAACGATATGAGCATTTCGCACTCTTCCGAGAAACGTGCGCGACAATTCTAATGGCAACGCATCACGCGAGCCTTACCGCGAACTGAAAGAGGGGTTCGCACGTTAACGTGAAAATGTACGTGCTAATGAGCGATGAAATAGAGAGAGAGAAAGTGAGAGAGAGAGAGAGAGAGAGAGAGAGAGAGAGAGAGATATTAAAGGATACCTTCGTATACTTCGAATATCTCTCCTTATCTATTTCTTTTCTTGTCTTCTTCTCCTCCTCCTCCTCCTCCTCCTCCTCCTCCTCCTCCTCCTCCTTCTCCTTCCTCTTCTTCTTTCCTTCTTTTTTTTTTTTCTATTAAAAAATATTCGATATAAAATACACGTTTTTTGCACGATAAAAGCCCGGCCCGAGTTTTATATTCGCGATAAACAAATAACGAATTTATCGTCGATGAGGAGGAAGAAAAAAACAAAAAAAAAAAAAGAAAGAAGGAAAGGAAGTATACCGGGTATTTCATGAATTCCAATTATTTATTTTTTTTCCTTTCTCTTTTTTCTTTTTTTTTTTTTTTGTTCTCTTCCTTTTTGCCTCGCGCCGCTCTTTTTCGTTATAACAACGGACACATTTTTGTATATGTCCGAAGGAAGAAAGATAACATAGGCAGAAACACGTAAATACATACGTATGTATATACGTATCTATATATTTATATAATATGTATCTCTTTTTCTCTTTCCCTCTCTCTCTCTCTCTCTCTCTCTCTCTCTCTCTCTCTCTCTCTCTCTCTCTCTCTCTCTCTCTCTCTCTCTCTCTCTGGTGATATTGGTTTACCTCTCGCTGTCGTGGTAAATAAATTAAACGTTAAATCACCGGAGGCACCATCCGTCCATCCACCTTTTCCCCTATAATCGAAGACAAAGCCCGACCGACGGATTCCATAAAAGTACCTACATTTTTTATCGGAACGAAAGCCACGTTATCGGGTGGCTCGAACGATCGTAACAGTAGTGGTAGCTAGCTAGCTGCCATGGGTGTGTGTTACCGCTAAATGACCGCGATGATTGGTGCTACGTGGAATAATACTTTATTTTTATTTATTCATTTATTTATTTATTTTCCTTTAATTTAACACCACGTACGAAATAATTATTGCCGAAGTTAATTATTGACAGGTATGGAATCAATTTGGGATGGAAGAAAGAGAGAGAAAAAAAGAAAAAAAAAAAAAAGAAAAAAAAAGTAAACGAAGAAAATTTATCGCCCACGCGTTATATTGCCCGTCGATCGATATTAATTCGTCCGTATATATTTAGATGACAACGTATATTTTTATCCATACGGAAATATTAAATCGCGATAAACCGAAAGATTAATACAAGGCGGGCCAAAAGTTTTCTGAGTGATTTTTATAAGTCGATTAATTTTCTTACACGCTTCTCGGGTCTAATTATCCTTGCAGATTTTTTGGCAGATTATTTCTACTTTTTTCTTTTTTTGCTTTTCTTTCCATCTTCTTGCTCGCGGAACAAAAAGGAATTAGCATGAGAGGTCTCGGAGGAGAGCAATCGATTTTTTCAACCACCTACAGATCTCGTTATAGAATAACAATCAAATTACGAAAATACGAAATAATAATAATAATAATAATAATAATAATAATAATAATAATAATAATAATAACAATAATAATTATAATAATAATAATGATGATGATAATGATAATAAAGACTGTTTCGACGTTTTAAAATATAACAGAAATAACCGGGATAAAATATTTTTACTGTACGAGTAAACATGAATGCGTTCGAAAAGAGAGCCTATGGAAAAATGTATGTCAAAACGCGCGAATGTATTAAAAAATATATGATAGGCAGTGTGTGAAATGTCGATTTGCGAAGGAACGAAACTAAAAAAGAAAGGAAAAAAAATTAACAAAAAAAAAAGAAGAAGCACGAAAGAAAAACAATATTGATATATTGTGTACGTCGTACACATAGATGCATGTATATTTGTCGACTCTTAACGACGTCATGTAGGCAGAGTCTCGTTAAGAGTTATTAAATTACTAAACGAAGGATGGAGGAAGCTCGAAGAGGTTAGGAAAACATAGACGATCGAGCAACAAGAGTGTGTGTGGGAGAGAGAAAGAGAGAGAAAGAGAGAGAAAGAGACTTCTTCTCCATGGATATTTTCTATGATCGACATGTATATATATATATATATATATATATGTATATATGTATGTATGTATGGCAATTTGAAAATTGTGTTTGCCAAAGAAAGTTTTCTCATTAACGTTGACGTAGCGCAAAGAAGTTTTCCCTGGATTGATTCGAAATCGTTAACGCTTTGTATAACACTTTAAGAAAGGAGAGAACGCAAAGACAAGCGGAAAAAACTTTTGGACGAAAATTGAAAATTTTTAAGAGGGTGCGAGTTAGGAGTTGAAGTAAAAGGAGAAGAAGTATTGCGACGGGGGGGGGAGTAGGAGAAGGAAAGAAAAAGAAAAAGAAAATAAGAGAGAAGAAAAGAAAAGAAAAGAAAAGAAAGGAGATAAAATAGAAGAAGTGAAAAGAAATGGGAAAAGGCTCTAACGCCCCCCCCCCCTCCCTTCCCCTCCCCCCGCCCGTGGAAAATGAATGACGGCATTTATTCGAGGAAATAATTTATAACAAATTTAACTTTCGGATGAAAAGAAACTTATTTTCGGGGGGAAAGGAAAAAAGGGTTACCAAAGACGTCGTTTAAACTTTATAAGGGACGTCGAAAAGATTTTTAACCAACGAACGAATTTGATTCTGGTGTTATAACCGTTAAGAGGTATGGTAAGCGAAGAAGGAACGGCCATCCGAGCTTTTATACAAGGCGCAGCAACAAGTGTTGTTGGTTTGTACAACTTTTAAAATGTTGTTTCATTCAGATTGTTCTCGATAAAATGGCCCCCCAACGCCTATATAAACCTCCGGCTTACGAACACGAACGAGCCAGGAAAGTAATTGTACTTACGTAGGATGCTTGTATCGAAAAATTAATGGGTGACGTAAACGACGACGACGACGACGAGGAGGAGGAGGAGGAGGAGAACGTCAACGTTTAGTCGTCGAAAAATTGTTACGATCAAAATTTCATGTTCCCCTAAAGAATAAGGGTCGTTTCTGGGAAAGGAAAAGTTTAACACTTTTCGATGTAATCGCGTGCTTGCACACAAAAAAAAAAAAAGAAGTGAAGAAGTGTGTGAGCGCGTGCGTGCGTGCTTGCGAGCGTGCGTGCGTCGTGCGTTCGTGCGTGAAAAAGATAGAGAGAGAGAGAGAGAGAGAGAGAGAGAGAGAGAGTTAAAATGTCATGAAAATTCAGTACTCGCGAAGTACCATCAGATATACTGTGAACGTGGGACGGAAGGAAAGATTAGGACATTTAAAATTTATCATGCAGCATGGCTTTATGACATCGATAACCATAAGCTGGCATCGCCAGCGAGGAACGCACAGGAAGGAGGTCGTACCGAGAAAGACAGTACGGTTGATTGCAAAAGTATCGTTGAATTAATTATATCGTAGAAACACTAAGAGAAGGAGAGAGAGAGAGACAAATACAGAGAGAGGACAGTCGGACGAAGAGACAGACAACAGACAGACAGACAGACAGATAGAAAGAATACAGAAAAAGGTCAGAAAAAGGTTGATGGTCCCTTATATGTACATATATACCTATTGCATTATATATATCTGATATATTAATTGCTTTCTCTTCCTTTCGTTCTTTCTCGTTGTTGTCTTTCTCTTCTTCTTTCCTTTTTTTCTCTCTTTCTTTTTCTTCCCCCCGCCCCTCCCTCTATCTTCTTCTTTTCCTTTCCATCGTCTTTAAAAAAAAAAATATAATTATGCATCAAAGAAACAATATCAAGGAAAATATCATATTATATATTTAATAGGAACATTAGTATTTCATAAAGGTAGTTTACGCGCGCATAACCACTGCGCCATAGTCTATATATACATACATACATACATATATACATATGCATATACATACGTACATACTTACGTACGTACATAGAGATACATAGGTCTCTCGTTTCATTGGACGATGTAACGCGAAACCAACATTATCCTGTCCATCCCACTTTTCTTGTTACTC
>OU426858.1:6678926-6746426 GCA_911387685.1 Dolichovespula media
TTGACGAAGTTAGATCCGAATTAGAAGGAAAGGCAAATCGGTGCAGGCGGAATATCAACACATAGAGAAATCAATGGATACACGGGGTGTGTTCGATACGTGGGCGTACTAACCGTTGAAACGATCTTGCACAAAGTTTCGCCAGTACCATTCGCGCTGTCGTCATCCAATCCAAGGTATAATGGGGTAAGGGGACATGGGAGCAGTGGGTAGAGTTGTGGATGGGCAGAGGGGGGAGGGGGGAGGGGCGGCGAGAGGAGGGCGGGTAAGAGAAGGCAGAAATGATGGAAAGTGGAGGAGGAGAAAACTTGCTGCTTTAACCTTGTGACATTCTCCAATTTTCTCTCTTTCTCATTCTCTCTCTCTCTCTCTCTCTCTCTCTCTCTCTCTCTCTCTATATATATATATATATATATATATATATATATATATATATATATATATATATATATATATATATATATATATATATATATATATATATATATATATATATATCTCTATCTCTTTCTATTCTCATGGGCAAAAAACAAGTATGGGGAATAACCGAGATGGGTGTTGGCCATTGCCGTTATTGCTATTTTTTTCCTTTTTTTTTCTTCTTTTTGTTTCCTTTTTTTTTTTTTCTTATATTTATATATATATATATATATTTATTTTCGCCATTACTCACGCCCGCTTCCCCACCCACCCCGCCCCCTCCTTTTTTACCCTTACTTTCGATTTGCCAAGGTACACGAATTTTCGAACAAAATTCCCATCGTATAATGTAATAATATTCTTTTCTTTTATCTCTCACATCCTTCTTACGTCATTCGGATGGAAGGAGAGCGAGTGAGAGAGAGAGAGAGAGAGAGAGAGGGAGAGTGGGAGAGAGGGAGGGAGGGAGAGGGAAAGAGAGGGCGAAGGTTTCCTCCTTTCCTTGATCGATAATCCGCATAACGTTAAGGCAAACCTTGCTTTTTCGACTTTCATGAAAACGGAAATTTCTGAACGATTTTACCAAGATAGAACGTCGAGATATTTCGACGAGTGCGTTGGACCGTTATCATCTTGGATATCTTTTTGGTTATAGAAAGACGTATCCGCGATCACGTTCGTATTCGGATACTAAATAACGTATGCAAAGTATATAGGGTGGGTCGATGGTTCCTAGGATTGTGGTATTACGATTTTAAAATAAAAGGAAGAGAAAAAGAAGGAAAGGAAAAAGGGACGGGGGAGAAGAAGAGAAGGGGGAGAGGAATCGATCCCCTCCACGTTTTCGTTACCTTGGAAAAAAAAATAGCTGAAAAGAGAAAAAAATTATAATTGATTTTTCAATGTCGGCCAGAAACGTTTGATCCCCACACCCCCGCGTGATAGGCGTGCTGCGTAAATATCGAAGGATACTCGCCTCCTTCGCCACGAAGGATCGTGATCGATCTCGATTAATGTCGTTCGAAATTAATTATCGATATTAACTATAGCTTCTCCCACTTTCCTTCGGAAGTCGGTAAGGGAGAGAGAGAGAGAGAGAGAGAAGAGGAAAACGAAGGGGAATTCGGGTGGGAGAAAGAAAATGAAAGAAAGGAAGAAAGTATATCGTTACGTCACGCAAGAAAGATTGTCGTCGTCGTCGTCGTCGTTGTCGTCGTCGTTGTCGTCATCCCTTTGTCGTCACCGACTGTAATAATTAGTACCTTTCAATTCTTCTTCTTCTTCTTCTTCTTCTTCTTCTTCCTCCCCGTTAGCCCGTTGCTATTATCAGTTTAATGACCGTTCGTGAGATAATTGCCCTTAGACGTTCTTCGCCTCGATGATTACGAAAACTTCTGGCCCGGTTAAATTCAACCAGTTAACTAATTACTGTTACTACTACAAAAACCAATACTAATATTTATCGTTATCTACCTTATACCTATATTTATCTTCTCGTTATATTCTAAATGTCTAATCTTAATGAATACAAAATTTCTTTCTACCGATACACCAAGTTGCCTTTTATTCGTAAAGTAGGAAGCACGATACGTGCAACGTACGACGACAAAACGTAATAATAATCTTTAGAATACAGTACTGCTGCTGCTGCTGCTGCTGCTGCTGCTGCTGCTGCTGCTGCTGCTGCTGCTGCTGCTGCTGCTGCTGCTGCTGCTGCTGCTGCTGCTGCTGGTGGTGGTGCTAGCTACGTGAAATCGTACGATACGTGAGAATAAAATGAAATTGAAATATGGAAAGAAAGATAAAAAGAAAAGAAAAAAGGAAATAAATGAAAGAAAGAAAAAGAGAGAGAGAGAGAGAAGGGGATAGACATACACAAAGAACACGTAACATATGTATTATTGTTCGCGTTTTATCAATGGGGAAGGAGGATAATCGAGAGAGAGAAAAGTCGAGTCGTCTAATCGTATTATTATTATTATTATCGTTGTTGTTTTTAATAATATTAATAATAGTTATTATTATTATTCTAATAAATTATTTTTATAATTATTTCCTGACGGTACTTTTTGAAAGGATAGTTCGATATTAATTAAGACTAAAACGACAGAATGAGAGCACATAATATACTATGTATACGTATAATACAATGATCTATGTATGCATGTATATATATGTATATATATATATATATATATATATATATATATATATATATATGTATATACGTAAGATACGTAATATACGTAGGACTCGGAGAGCAAAGCCGAATGAAAGGGCTCCTGGTCCTTCTATATGTTCTCCCGTTCTTGACAGGAAGGTCGCATGATATCCCCTGGAATATCAGGTGGGCGAGTCTCTTTGTGCGTGATAGAGAGAGAGAGAGAGAGAGAGAGAGAGAGAGCATCGCGTTCGCCAACACACACCATAACCAGAACCTTAGCCACCACCCCCAAAGGAAACACCCTCGAGAACTTACCCTCTGCTGCGCCAATAGACCAACCTGCATTTCTGCGAACGTCATTCTCTCTCTCTCTCTCTCTCTCTCTCTCTCTCTCTCTCTCTCTCTCTCTCTCTCTCTCTCTCTCTCTCTCTCTCTCTCTCTCTCTCTCTCTCTCTCTCTCTCTATTTACCTATCTATATATATATATATATATATCTACCTACATCTGTTTATCTTACATGTACTTCCAATATCAGATATCAACCGAGATTCCCGAATACTAGAAATTATTGTATGGTCTATGACAAATTTACGAAATTGATGTTTACATATGCACGTTCACGTTTTTAATAATTTATTTAATATCTTATTGATCGTGCATTATCGAGAACTATTCAAAATCGATTTGTATAAGGGAAAATGTCGATTGACGAAGAAAAAAATTTTTAAAAATCGTTTTTAGATAGAGGGGAAACAATAGTTGGTAATGTACTTGTACTATCGACAAGGGATTGAGTTCATGTATGGAAGAGTGTCTTTTAATGGTTGCTGGGTTTAAGGAGATATAGTATCTGTTCGAAACGATCAAGTGATTGATTAACCGTATGATATATATATATATATATATATATATATATATATATATATATATATATATATATATATATATATATATATATATATATATATATATATATGGATGTATGTATGTCAGAATTTGACGGCGCACGCGATCATTTATTATAATTGAATGTAACAACGGATATAGATTACATTACATACAATTTTTATATATTGTTTTTTTTTTTATGAATATCTATATACGTCCGTTAACTGTTAAATAAAATATAATATATATAATATAATATTTTCACTGCAATTTGATATTTTAGACATATTATATATACATATAATATATATATATATATTTATATATACACATATATTTATGTCAGATTATTATATACTTGTCGTAGTGTATTTAATTATTTACTATGAATCTAACGAGATAGGTCAACAACAACGAAACGAAGCAAAAAAAAATTATGAAGTTTAAATATTAAGTGTAATAGTCGATATGAATATATATTCGATACGATAATTTGTCCGTGGATCTACTAAAATCTGTCCTTTTTCATTTTCTTTTTCAGACGAGAGCGCACCTCGACGTCTTAGCGGACGCTATATTGCGATGGGCAAGAGGACGTTAATTGCTTCATTATAAACGATGAATCTCCACCGCGTATATAATGCCTCATCGATGTAATTTTTCTCTACTGCGTTAATGCATTCCCCGAAAACAGATTACTTACTCTCTCTCTCTCTATCTATCTATCTATCTATCTATCTATCTATCGATCTATCTGTCTCACCCTCTCTCGTTCTCTACTTTCTATATTTTTCTTACGTTATTTCTTTCTGTCTCTTTTTTTTTTCTCTGTGTCATTTATCTTTCATCTATCTGTATCTTCTTCCATCTGTCTTTTACGCTCTCTCTCTCTCTCTCTCTCTTACACACATTCTCTCTATTTCTCTTCCTTTCTGTCTCTATTTCATTCTATTTCCATCGCACTCCCTCCTCTTCGTTGACACACGTAAAAAAAAAAAAAAAAGAAAAAAAAAACAACTGTACTAAAATCAAAACTCAGGGAAACGTGAAAATGTACTATCCCGCGAATATACTCGAATATATAGAAAAGCGACGTTAATCCGTCGTGAAATTGATCTGTGAAAATAAGAAAGATAGAAAGAAAGACAGAAAGAAAGGAAGGAAGGAAGGAAGGAAGAAAGGAAGAAAGAAAGAAAGAAAGATTGGAAGGAAGGTAGGAAGGGAAAAAAAAGGGAAAGAAAAGTAAAACAAAGATTCACAAAACACATATCTGCATATAGGATGTTGAAAAAAGAATTCAAGACTTAGAAGAGATACATATATATGGTGCTTATTAAGCTGAGTACAAAATTCTTAATTAAATGTGACTCGCGATTTAAAGAAAATAAAAGGAAAAAAAAAAGAAGGAAAGAAAGAAAGAAAGAAAGAAAGAAAAAAAAAAAAAAAAAGATGCAAAAGAAAAATTGACCTTGACACAGAGACCTTTATAAATAATAATTTCCAGTTTAGATAATGATAACGATTTAATTGCTTCTGTTAGTCGTATGCGCGCCATCTGTATATATATATTTACTAAAGCTACATATATGTCTCCTCTTGCTTCCATTATCTACTACACAAGCTTCCATACGTTGATAACAACGGAAAATGTGTACTACTCTCTCTTTTTCAAAATATTCTTGCATTATAAGTTCATTTATCGGGTATGAATATATATATATATATATATATATATATATATATATATATATATATATATATATATATATATATATATATATACCTAAATAATAAAACGGAAAATATCCATTGAGAATTTATATTCTCTTTTTTTTCTATCTATCTTTCAATGATAATCTAATTTCGCGATGATCATAAAATCGAATGAAGGCACTCTTTATCGTGCATAGAATCAAAAAAATCCTTTACCTTCGATAGAGAGGGCATAATTTTTTTTTCTTTTCTTTTTTTTTTTTTTTTTAGATACCGATATAACTCGACTCAATCGTTTATTCCCAGGCTACGTAAGGAAGTAAAAGAGGGTATGAAAAATAAAAGAGAGATAGAGAGAGGGAGAAAAAGAGAAAGAGAGAGAGAGAAAGAGTCACTTGCAATTACAAAAATTTATTTATCATTTGTAATTTATCATTAGGATCAATTCTTTCGATGCACATTGACCAAGGTTTTCTTCTTTTTTTTTTTTTTTTACTCAGCTCAACTAGTACTATAAATACATGCCCTCTAAATCATGAATCCTTTTTCTTTTTTTTTCTTCTTATATCTAAACACTCTGTATACGGGGAATAACTACTAATCGTAATAGCTGTAAATTAACTTCAGATTATATTCTATCGAAGCAACACGGTCTATCGTCAATAATACAAAGTAACGAAGATCTCTTCGTGTTTAAAGAAAAAAAAAAAAAAAAAGAGAGAGAAGGAAAAAGGGAAAAACTAAAAAAAAAGAAAAAAAAAGCGGAAGATAAGAAAGAGTGGAATGAAAAATAAACGAAAAAAATAGCAAAAAAAATTACACGTACACGCAACCACACACACATACACACATACACACACACACACACACACACACAATAATAATAATAATAATGATATCTATATACATAAAGGCAAAGTAAAAGAAAAAAAAAAAACAAAAAGAGATAACAAAAAAAAAGTACAAATCGAGATGCACGGACTTCTTAGGATGTTACAAATTTAATTGGTAAGACTTTGACTTATAAAATCTCTCGAATTTTCTCGTAATAAACGCCATGCCGCGTACGGTACACGATATTTTTTAGGAAAGGGCAAGCGAGCGAGCAAAAGAGGAAAAAAAAAAGCAAGAAAGAAAGAAAGAAAGAAAGAAGGAAGGAAGGAAGGAAGGAAGATGAAAAAAGAAAGAAAGAAAGAAAGAAAGGAAGAACGAAGAAAATGGCGTTAAAGAAAAAGACTGGAAAAAGCGCGTGCGCGAGAGAGAAAGATAATAGAAAATTAGAAAAGGACGGGGATAATATGTAAATCGAATAAATTAATTGTTTTCATTTATAAAGAGAAGTGCCAAGGTGATCCGCGATATCGACGGAACAGTTAAGAGCAACAGGAACGAACGCGATAACGTATTGCAATTTTCTAACGAGCTGTTTCTACGCGTATGCACGTACATAAAAGACAAATATATATATATATATATATATATAAATACACAGACACACACGCACACACCCACACATACATACATACATACGTACGTATTTACGTACACGCACAAAGTATACACACAGAAAAAAAAACACTGTATACAGACAGTAGATAGACGTGAGATTATGGGTATGGACACATTGTATGTGAACTCGCGGAATGTATGTCCTCCTCCTCGTACTGTGCTTCTATTCATCATCAACACACACTCAGTCGTTGCATTTTTATCGGACGACGAATTCGTTCTCCGCTAAAAAAAAAAAAAAAAAGAAAATAATAATTCAGATAAGATAATTCTCGTTTAAACTTAACGACGATCACGCCAGAGATAAATTGACCGAATAATAATAATAATAATCTATTCTCTTTTATCTTTCGGTTCATTTATATCTTTAACATCTGACAGCAGTAGCTTCTTCCTCTATTTCTACTTCTAATTCTACTTCTTTTATACTTCGTCTTCTTTTACTTCTTCTACTTCTTCTATTCTGCCTTTCTTCTTCGTGGTCTTCGGTTTAATTTTGAAAGATGTTTCGTCACGATTATGGATATAAGCTTGAAAATTTCGTAGAGACATTGAACGCATTCGTTTCTTCTTTTTTGGTTTATTTATTTTTTTTTTTTTTTTGTGCCACCTAAGTACTTTCACGTTTACTCTTAGTATCTCTTTTTTTTTTCTCTCGTTATCCTTCGACGAAATCTTCAGAATATATTCATATAAATCTTTCGCGTAGAGTTTGCGGATGCATTGTCGTTCGTTTGGAAACAAGAGACCGGAAGAAGGAAAGAAAGAAAGAAAAAAAAATAAATAATTTGAAAAACACGCTCAAAGGTGATATAATACGAGAGAAGAGGAGAAACAACTTCGAAATTATTTTCCAATACTGCTTGGAAAGGTGTCCCTTTATGTGGATATATATATATATATATATATATATATATATATATATATATATTTATAACTGATTAGAAAAAAAAAAAATAGCAAAAAATTCACAACGATTATTCCTTTCGGTTTTTCCATCTATCTCTCACCCTCTGTTATTTTCGTAACCGAAATCGCTCATTCCATTGAAATCCGATGAAAGTAGAAAGAGGGGGCGGAGGGGAGGGGAGGGGAGGGGAAGGAATGAAAAGAAAATAATTCGGAAATCGAAAAAGGGACATACAAACCATAGGACAAAGAGAAACGCACGGATGGAGATAAACCTAATACGAATAGAAACACACGAGCAACATAGTAAAAGTAAAAGTAAGAGAGACATGCTTCCGAAAGAGAGACATACACGCGAACGTAAATATACGTCTTATATCTTGCATTTTATCTTATAACTTGTGTCAAACACACACACAAACACACACACACGCACGCTTAGAGAGACACAAACGAGCTTCGGGGATATACTCTGTCGTTCTAATTCGCAGGTAATATTCTCTTTACCTAGACGTGTACGTACCTACGCGCTCGTTTAAATAAATTTCGTGTTCGTCGAAGACCTCAGAAAAAGAAAGGTTATCGACCTTGAAGCGAAACGTCGTTCTCTCGCTCTCTCTCTTTCTCTCTGTCTCTCTCTCTCTCTCTCTCTCTTTATCTATCTATCTGTCTGTCTATCTATCTATCTATCTCTCTCTCTTTCTCTCTCTATCTCCCTACTTGACGATATGCATAGAGGCGTGAACGCAGCGTAATACAATCAATGTGTACTCATACGTACATAAATAACACGCATAAATACATACATACATACATACATACATACATACATACATACATACATACATCCATTATATACATACATAAATGCATACATATCTGTGACAAAAAATATTACCAGTGGAAATGGAAGTAGTAGTAATGCAAAAAAGAGAGCATTCCTTATCAATAAGTGTACGCGCATACACACACATATCTACAAATTTTAATATATTATTAATGGACTCTCTTTCTCGACGGCTGTTTAACAACACGTTACTTCGAAGAACGCGCGATTAATAATAATTGCTTCAAGTGCCATATATATATGTATTTATATATATATGTATATGTATATATACATATATATGTAGATATATATATATATATATTATTTATATATGTATGTATATCATCTCGCTCTCTCTCTCTCTCTCTCTCCTCTCTCTCTCCTCTCTCCTTTCTCTCTCTCTCTCTCTCTCTCTCTCTCTCTCCCTCTCTCTCTTTCTCTGCATCTACGTATATACATATTTGCGTGTATATATATATATATATATATATATATATATATATATATATATATTTAGTTGTCACTTCTCAAAAATAAAGATATTTCGATTATTCGCCGTTGTCGAACGTCAGGACAATTTTGAAAATGTGAAAAGTAGAAAAAGAGATTATTGATGTGAAACAAACGAAAAAGAAGAAAAAAAAATAATAAAATAAATAAGCCATTATCTTAACGTAAGGCGCTTTTAGCTTTTGTATTTCTAAAGGAGGAAAAAAAAAAAAAGAACGTTCGCGCTGCGTGCAAACACTTATTCGCGGCATATTTGTATTTACGCAATATTCGAAACTATTTCCTTGTGATATCTGACTGTTTTCCTTCTTTCTTTTTTTTTCTTTTACTTTTTTTTTTTTTCTTAATATCTTTCTTCCTTTCATTTTTTTTTTCTTCTTCTTCGATAGAACGCGCGCGTGTATACGTATTATGCGCGTGTATACATGTATATGCATACATGTACCTATATATATATATATATATATATATATATATATATATATATATATATATATATATATAGGTGCGCGCTAATAAAAACGTGCGCATAATGGAGAGAAAGGCAGTTATACTATGCACGGCATCACGTGGCACGTTATCATCATCGTATAAAGTTACAATTGAACAATTCTCTTCGTCATTATTCCAAGATGATAGGAAAAAGCAGAAATGCAAAAAAAAATACAAAAAAAAAAGAAAAAAAAAAGAAAAAGAAAAGAAAAAGAAAATGAAAATAAAAAATTATTAAAAAGACTTGGCGATTTATGTGTGTACGTATTGCGCGATGACAACTCACGAGGGAAAAAGAAAAGAAAAAAAAAAAGAGAAAAAGAAAAAGAAGAAAAGAAGAAATTACAATCAATCTCGGAATAAGATTCGTCGATGCCGAGATCGATCGAAGTTATAAAATTGTAAAGATCCGTTTTAAGGGAAGGCGTCTCGTATGTTCTGTTTTAGATGTACCGACGATGTCCTATTATTAAATGAAAAGAAATGGAAATAAAAGTCATATATATATATATATATATATATATATTTATATATATACTATAATAAGTCCGATATGCGGCGCAAAAATTGTTGCGTCGAGTTTTAAATCTCATTGTAAGTTCGATGTAAGTTTTAATCATGTTCACGGATGAGAGATAATATTGGGTTGCGCTAGTTTTATCGTTGAGAATTATCGATTCGAGAGAGATTAAAATATATATATATATTCAAGATTATATAGCGAGAGTGCCGTTGATATTGGACCTGGGAGGATGGCGTGAAGAGCGAATGGCAAAAAAAAAAAAAAAAAAAGAAACGGAATGGCTCTCGTACGCGTGAACGTGTCGTCTCTAAGTGTAAAATTAAATGATAATGATAAGTCGTAGTTAAGCTCGCTTTGAGAGAGAGGAGGAAGCAAAATACAAGACAAAAACTATGTAAAAGAAAAAAAAAACAAACAAAAGAAAACCCAAAAAAAAAAGAATCTAAAAAATTACAAACAAAATACGATGACAGTTGTCTGTTAGTTATTTTCTGTTACGAAATATATTATTATATATGTATATAATCTTCCGCGGTGTGCGGTTCAATGGCAGGTATTCGCGTAGGGGGTTGTTAATTATGAAATAGACGCTGATTTAAGCGCAGCTATAAAAAGGATAACGTTATCGAGCGAAGCGCCAGCGAGGTTATGTCGTGTACATTATATCATACTTTTGTTACGTACCGACACTCTCCTTTCTCTCTCTATTTCTCTCTCCTCTCTCTATCTCTATCTCTATCTGTATCTCTATGGCTCTCTCTCTCTCTCTCTCTCTTTCTACGTTCAATTGTTTACACACTTTATTTATACTGCGTGCAACAAGTGGCCAAACACTCCGATTAGCCGGGAAAATTCGAACGGATCGATCTTTATTTCAAAAATATAATCCCTTCAAATGTATATATATATATATATACAAACAAGATGCAGAACATAAAATATTGGCGTACGATGTGCAGTGGTTAAAATCAATTGATATTAAAGAACGATCCCTTCATGTTCGGTTGTTATATTTTTTATTCTCTTTTTATTTTTTTTTTTGTTTTCTTTTCCATCGCGCTTACACAACAATCGAAACTGCGCGCGCATCACTACTATGAGACGCGCGATATTTCGATCTCGTATTCGTCTATCCTTCATTAATCATTGATACGTAAATGTCACGACAAAACGACACTGTGTATATTCGAGAAATAAATGAAAAAAGAAAGAAAGAAAGAAGAAGATAAAAAGACGAGCTGGTGCGTTATAATAATTTTCGAGATATTTCAATCAGCGATTACAAAGCGCCTCGTAACTCGATTCAAACGTTAAAAATGAGTACGTCAATAGGAGATTGCTACAAACGTCCGTAAAGCCATCCAATTGGTGGCATCGCGAGACGAAATGTATTTGAACATCATTGTACAACAGTTGTCGCGCTGCCACCTTCCGAGCGCTTAAATCAATATACCAATCCTTATCAAAGTTACTCTGTTTATCGAAACATGTATAATCCCCTAACAAGAAACGTAATAAATTCTGTTACAACGTTCGTCCTTTCTCTGTCTTTTATCTATGTACGATATATATTCCTCGAGTGGGTGTTTTTAATCGATATCAATGCTCAAGGGGGGAAAAAAAAGGAAAAAAAGAAAATTTATATTATAAAAAGATCAAGGATCGCGTTGCAAAGTCTTTCAAGCACAAAAATCTACGCATCGTCATCTTCCGTAATCGATAATTCAATTTCACGCAAGCAAATTTTGTTGACTAAGACAGCAAAGAGTAATCGTTAAAGTTTAGTTTATTAATACTATAAATAATTAAAATATATATATATCTTTGTGTGTGTGTGTGTGCGTGTATTAAACTTGCAGGATGGAGGTCACGAGGAAGGGTTGTGTCTCGTCATAGACGCGCGTATGTACGTGTTAGAAATTGCGCGGGTAACATACAACAAGGATATACGTAGCTAGGTAGATCGATTAAGAACGTGAAATGCACGTCGGTCGGTGCGATCGATAAGTAATTCTATGGTAACGAATATTCAACGCGATCGGTAATATCCATACGTCGGTAATGAATTTTTCTTTATTACCAACAAGGAATACATCTTTAAAAAAAATAACCGCGAACCACGTCGATAATTAACAGCGGTCGGTAATGAAGGGAAAATCGGTAACGCACAAATCGAAGTCAAGGTAATATCTCGCGAATCGTAATAAAAGTATCTGCATATTGGGACAAATAGATATGCCTGTCACAAAATCTTTTTTTTTTTCGTATAAACAAATAGTAAATCGCTTCGATGCGCGCCGAGGATGTTAAGTAAAGAAGGGAAATAAAAAGAAAAAAAGGAAATGAACGACGACGAGGTATGGGCGTAATAGCGAACGAGAATAATACGCGTAGAATCTTGGCGTCCCAGAAAATACGATTTGTAATAAGGTTAAAAAAAAAGAGAGATAAAGGAGGAGAAGAAGAAGAAGAAGAAAGAACGGAGAGAAAGTCAGGTCGGCAGAGGAGCGAACAAGCCAGTCGATACCTTCGGGCGTCCCTGACAATGAGCAGCCACCACCACCACACCAAGAGAAAAAGAGAGAGAGTGAGAAAGAGAAAAAGGGAGAGGAGGAGAAGGAGGGAAGGAGAGTGGGATCGTAGGAAGAAAGGTGCGTGTCCGAAGTTCGTCGAGTTGGCGCGGCACGCGCGCTTGCCCCTGTAGAGAGAGTCGAGCCGAGCGCGCGCGCGCACACGAAGAGAAGAACACGTATGAAGATAGAGAGATAGAGGAAGAGAGAGTGAGAGAGAGTGGGAGGGAGGGAGTGAGATACACACACACACACACATGTACGCAACTATTTTGACGGGAAGGTCACATGACTAGACGCTCGGCCGACCGCCGCCGTCGCCGCCGTCGCCGTCGCAGTCGCAGTCGCCGTCGCCGTCGCCGTCGCCGTCGTTGCCGCCGTTATTCCCCTTCTCCTCCGGGGCACGCCATCATCACAACGAAGTAGCGATCGAGCGGCGAGACGTCGTCGGACGTCGAGCTCGCACACGCACGCACACAAAGAACGGTATAGGGGAAACGTGGAGCATGCGAGACGCGCGGTGAGAGGAACGTTCCGGCTACCATAGAGGGGAGCGAAGGGGGTAAAGGGAGGAGAACGAACGCTCGTCGAGACGAGGACAGCGGCCGATAGATTGCAAAGCGGCATAGAGGGGGTACGAAAAGGGGAACGGGAGAGCGAGAGAGAGAAAGAGAGAGAGTGAGAGAGGGAGGAAACGAGACGAAGAGAGACAGAGAGAGAGAGAGAGAGACGCATCAAGATTACGGGGATTCTTCCGAACGGCTGCCACGAGTTCCCGCAGCACGCAGGCGCGCGCGCGCGCTTCAGAGCTCGTGTTTACGCGAGGAGCCGTACGTGAACGTGCGCGCTGAAAAACAGAGAGACAGAGAGGGAGACAGACAGACAGACAGAGAGACGGAGAGAGATAGTGGGAGAGAGAGAGAGAGTGAGAGAGAAACAACGTGTGCGCAATAAAGAAAACGTGAGGAAGAAAAAGAAAAGAGATAGATGCGACGATACGACGGTCGGTCGGTCGGTCCCTCTTCCCCTCCTCTCTCCTACTCCAGACCTCCCTTGTCGTCTCATGCCTACTCGTCTCTCGTAGTAGAATAAGTAACGAAAAGTTTCTTTTCTCTTTATATTTAATAAATATTAGCTAATAACAAATTCGATACGCCTCTCTCTCTCTCTCTCTCTCTCTCTCTCTTATTTTTTTAGTACAACACGACTGCTATGAAGCAACGAGAGAGAGAGAGAGAGAGAAATAGAACGAGCTCACGTTATCCTCGGACGTTCGAACGAGAGCACTTTTAAAAGAGCAGCGCGGCATCGTCGTAGTGTCGAGTCGAAAGAAATAAAAGAAATATGCGCGCGGCATCGACGGTGCGACGATGATGATGGTGGTGATGTTGTATTGATGGTATTGGTGCGTTGCGTTCTACTTTGTTAGATAAAGAGAGAAAGAAAGGAAGAGAGAGAGAGAGAGAGAGAGAGAGAGAGAGAAAGAACGCGCACGATCGATAAGTTGGCGCGTTGTCGTCTCGACGTCGAGAAGTAAATCGGTGGTGCGACGCACGATGTCGGTCGTGTAGGACCGACGGTACGATAATATCCGTCGTTGCTTCGTCGTCATCGTCGTCGTCGACGACGTCGACGTCGTCCTCGTAGGCGGTGGCGACGACGACGACGGCATATGCAGGGTTACGAGAGATAGAAGGGAAGGAGGAAAAATGAGAGAGAAAAAAGAGAAGAGAAAAGCAAGAGAGAGAGAGAGAGAACGAAGACACGGCGACGACGGGTCGACGGGTCGTCGTCGATCTCGTTGCTGCGCCGCGAGGCGCGAATGCTCAGGGGGAGGTGGGGTGGTAAAAAGAGAAGAAGAAAAAAAAGAAAAAGGTGGGCGAGCGGGCGGACGGGCAGGGAGGAAGGGTGAGGTGAGGTGGGGTGAGGCGTCGCGCCGAGTCGCGAGTCGATCGTCGACGGTGGGCAGAGAGCGTCGGCTGCGTCGGATAATACTCCCCTCTCTCTCTCTCTCTCTCTCCCTCCCTTGTCTATCCTGTCTCTGTCTCTGTCAGTCTTTCTGTCCGTGTATATGTATGCTGCTGCGCGTGTGCGTCCGTGTCTGACCAACGGTCGTCGGCGTTTGCCGCCGATTCATCTGATCGACCGATCGCTGTTTGGAACACCGCCGTTTTTTTTTTCTTTCTTTTTTCCCTAGCTCCCTCCCTCCCTCCCCCATCCCCTCCCCCCTGCCGACCTGCCAGTCGAGTAGTACGGCGTTCGGTAGAAAAAGAATACGCGTCTCCCTGAACGTAGTAGAGTAGTAATAGAGTAGTAGTTACTTTCGTAATGGTAACGTTGTGAACATTAAGAACGGTGCTGCCGACATTGACGACAGAGAGAGAGAGAGAGAGAGAGAGAGAGAGAGAGAGAACGGAGAAGGATAGGAGAAGGCGAGTACTGCGAAAAACAACGGCGTGCGCAAAACGAGGGCTACGCGTCGGTCGCGCGACCAGAGCCACGGTGGTGATGGAACGTAGACGGGAAGAAGCGTAGAACGGACGAGGAGAAGTTTGCGAGTTGGGAAGGGTGAGGGGGGAAAAGGACGGTGAAGCGAGAGAGGGGCAGAGAGGAAGAGAGAGAGAGAGAGTGAGCGGGAGAGTTGAAGGAAGATAGCGCGATAGCGACGACGGAACTGGCCGACGTACACGCGAGAGAGACAGATAGAGAGAGAGAGAGAGGGGTAGTGATAGAGGGAAATCGACGGGGGGCGTCGGTGGCCGAGGAGCAGAGGAGACAAAGAGGGTGGGGAGGGGGAGCGATAGGAGGAGAGACAGACGGACGACCAGACGGAAGACAGACGGAGGAGGAGGACGGACGGACAGACGGACGGACGGACGGACGAACGAACGAACGAACGAACGGGTGGGCAGGCCAGGCAAACAGGCGAGCGAGCGAGCGAGCAGGCAGGCAGGCAGGCAAGGCGGACGGACAGACATGTGTCATTTTTCCGTGCCGACTTCTCGTATTCGATAAGACTACAGTGGCGGCTCACCGACGCACAATCCAACGGCCGACGACGTTCGTGATCGCGGTTGTGTGCGTTTGTTTGTGTATGTATGTGTGTACGTACGTACACGTCGTGTATGCTTGCGTCGTCGTGTGTATGTGTATGTTATGTGTATGCGTCGTGCTCTCTCTCTCTCTCTCTCTCTTTTTCTTTCTCTCTCTCTCGGCTCGCGAAAAACTCGCGAAACCGTACGAGGGCGTTTATTCCCCGTCATCGCGTTGTTCCGCTGTTTAGTAAGTAGTGTGCCATCGATAAAGTTCTAACGTGAGAAAGTCTCGACTTCGCTTTATTCGGGGATAAAGAAGAAAGACGAGAGGACACACAACGCGGTTGGTGGTGAGTTTCGAACGGTGCATTTCCATTCGTCAATGCCACTGCCATCGTCGTCGTCGTCGTCGTCGTCGTCGTCCTCATCCTCCTCGTCGTCGTCGTCGTCGTCGTCGTCATCGTCGTCGTCGTTTTGTTATCGTCATCATCATCGTCATCGCAGTGGTGGTGTAGGCCGTACGCGTCTCACGCCTCGGTAGTGCGTGCGCGAATATTATCATGTTTATGAACACAGCGCGACGTTACAGTGGATTGCCACGGTCGTCGGCAGAGTTGTCGTCGTCGTCTTCATCGTCTTCATCGTCTTCGTCTTCGTCGTCTTCGTTATCGTTGTCGTTGTCGTTGCGAACCCTTCGTCGAACATAATAATGCCGATCGAGAAGGACGGACAGACTTGAGGAAGAGAGGCACGTAGTGTGGCGTGCGCGCGCTAGCCAGGTGGACGAGAGAGATAGAGGAAGAGGGAGAGAGAAAGGGGAAAGAGAGAGAGAGAGAGAAAGAGAGAAGGATAGCAAAGCAGCAGGCCACGCACACGCAGAGGAGAGACACGATTCGCGTGCAAAAGGCAGCAGCGCACAGGAAGGGAGGGCTCTCGTCGTCGTCGTCTTCGTCGTCGTCGTCGTCGTTGTCGTCGTCGTCCGTCCACGAGAGATGGACGACGCACCAGTGGCAACGTACTACATCGTCGGCATCGTTGTTGGCGCTCACGTTGATCGCGAACGCGGTCCCGTACGCGATTACGCTGCCACGAGTGCCGTCGAGTGAACTCAAAGAATAAGAAGAGAAAAGTAGTGGGTAGTAGGTAGTAGTAGTAGTAGTAGTAGTAGTAGTGGTGGCGGTGGTGGTGGTGGTGGTGGTAGTGACGGTGGTGGTGGTGGTGGCGGCGGCGGCAGTGGCAGCGGCAGCGGTGGAGTCTGCGGTAGTGTTGGAGGGCGAAGAGGTGGCGGTAAGCAACGAGGGGAAGGAGGTAGGGAAGTGCCGAGAGGAGGCATTTCGCGCGTCGCAGATTTCGCGTGTCTGAAGGCGCGATCGTAAGACCCGATCGCGAGGCCGTGCGAGGTCTGTCTTACTTGCGCGTCACAACGAGACACGACGACGGCGACAACAATCGACGACGAGGACGACGACGGAGAAAACAATAATAACAACAACAACAACGGCACAATAACAACAAAAATAATAATAATAATAATAATAACGATACAACAGCAGCAACAACGACAACGACGACGACGGGCAGAATTGATTCTCGAATAATGGAGACATTATTACCCGGCAATACGAACGGTCAATCTTACAGTCCGCAATTGAAGACCGTCTTAAAGACATATCAGCTATCGGCTGTGAAGAGCTTACAAGGTCCAAGCTCGGCCCTTTTGGGCATGGACCGTAAGGGTCTATTGCAGGAACAGGCGCCCTTTCATTTCTCAGCACCGAGTCGTTCCGGCAACTGCATCGACACCGAACGAATAGCCGAGCGGATAGCCGAGCGTACATCTCCAAAAGATCTCGATAAAGGCAATAACCAAGCAACAGCAGCAGCAGCACCGCCGGTACCGTCGATCCTACCTTCCAGGTTACGACGGACGAATTTCGATCGGCCGTTGGACGACTCTGACGAGGATCCGCCACCCGATCGCGCCAAAATCGGTTGCGAGAAGAGAGACCTTGAGTTTCAGATACCGATACTTACGGCTCCCGATCAGAGCTGTTCCGAGAGATGCGAGACCGTACTCGAGGGCGAGAGCATATCCTGCTTCGTTGTTGGCGGCGAAAGGAGGTTATGTTTGCCGCAGATATTGAACACCGTGCTACAAGATTTTTCCCTTCAACAGATCAATCAGGTCTGCGACGAGTTACAGATTTATTGCTCCCGTTGTACACGCGATCAGCTCGAGGAACTGAAATTGTCCGGGATATTGCCGCGTAACGCGCCTTCCTGCGGTCTGATCACACAGACCGACGCCGAGAGGCTCGTCAGTGCTCTCCTATCGAGGACAGAACCATGCGAGCCTCCTCATCTATTACAAAATCAAGATAGTATCGATAAGAAGGCATGTGGTAAAATCGATCGTATCGAGGAGGACTCGGTTGTAAGGTTCAAAGTTTACCACGAGTGTTTTGGCAAGTGTAAGGGTATTTTCGACGCGGACCTATTCGAGTCCGAGGATTCTGTGTGCATAGAGTGTCTCGAATGTGGTTGCCAGTTTTCTCCCCAACGTTTTGTCAGACACGCTCATAGGTCTTTGGAAAATCGTACGTGTCACTGGGGCTTCGACTCTGCCAATTGGCGTTCTTATCTTCTACTTTCCAGGGATCAGCAAAACTACAACAAGTTGCTCGCTGTCTTTCGAGAGTTGAAAGAGAAACACCTTGTACTCAATTCGAAGCGGAAACTGGAGGTATCCTTTTCTTTTTCTTTTTTTTTTTCTTTTATTTTTCTTCCTTTCTTTCTCTCTTAACTTACACTTAACGACGCATTATTTTGTAAATATGATAATGATTTGATGAAAAACACTTGAATTTTATCTTCCGGTTATCTTTTCATTGTTATACCAGAGTATATTTAGACGAACAAAGTAAAGATTATCTTTGTAGAATAATCATAGTTAAGCTTATCTCATAATCGTTTGAAGATACCTGTGTCCGATATGATGATAAACTTCTTGAAAAGCGCTAATACCATCGGCGATTCCAATCTAATAGCCCTTCAAAGAATCAATAATACTATCGACTCCGATCTAAGAACCCTTTAAAGAATCAATGCCAAGGCGATTACCGGACATATTCTTATTACTAACTTTTAAATATTTTATAAACATCATGTATTGCAGTTAAGACACGAGCCAGAAAAATTAATTAAAAGAGCGAAGAAAGAAATGGGGAAGGATGAGTGCGCGACTATCTACAATGGAAATGGTTTGGGCATATATCATCCCGTATCACCTGTGGCCAGTGCGACGGATCCATATTTACAGATGCAATGGGCGGTGTTCGAATTGGCTACCAGAGGGGCATCCGCGTTTAGGCCTTGGAGCGCTACTGCTTCTCGCAAACATAGAGACAGGTAAAATTATTTATTAATTGAACCGTTAAATATAAGGGAAGTATCGGTTTCTACGTGTGTTCAGTGTATTAAATCTTTCTATGTTTACATCTACAGCTCTCCCATGGTACCCTCGTATCTCAGTCGTGGTCCACCTGTATTGCAACATCCGGAACGTGTTGTACCATTATCCGAGTGCGAACGATTCGAGCCACATTTTCAACCGAACGTTGCCTTGGCACCGATACCAGCTCCCGCCATACCGTCGATAGCTGCTCCTCCTCCCGTTCATCATCAACGACATCACCAAGAGCACCGTCATCACGGTCAACAACAACAGCAACAACGTCCCCAAAGTCCGAATGAAAAGCGGCAGGAGCTCGTCGTTTCACCGAAACAAGAGTTTGCGGTGAAACTTGAAAAGTCGTCGTCACCTGGGCCGGCATCCTCCGTCGGACCGGTCACTTATCCTCCTCTTTTCCCTACGCGTACAGCGGATAACGATCGAAAGGAGACGATCGAGGAGAAAAGGACGACGACGACGACAACGACGACGACGACGACGACGACGACGACGACGACGACGACCATTGAAAATGAAAAGGTCCTCGTCGGCGAGGAGGAGGAAAGTGCCGCAGTAACCTCGTCGACCGTTAGCGTTGATCCGCCTGTGGCAGAAGTTGGTACGTCCTCGCCGGAAAGTGATTCGGATTCCGAGGGAACCGCTGCCATGGATTTGGAAGAACGACTTATGGCGCTTGACGTTCCCCAGGATGTATTGGAGCTCGTACGTCGTCTCGCATCGGAGAACGCACAGTTAAGACGAAATAGGCGCTCGGACGCTCGAAAAATCTCGAGGCTACGGAGTCAACTACAAATGCAACATTTACAATCTACCAACGATGACAGTGTCAAAAAGGAAGATATTGGGAACGGTAATAGTGTGGCGGATAGTACCGAAGAAGGCACAGAAGAAACCGAAGTCTCTTTACGTTCGAACGACAATGAACCCGAATCGGCACTCCAACCGGTTAGTAATAATTAGAATCGAATCCTTAGTAAATTTTCCAATTGTTTCTTTAAAGACGACCGTTATGCGATTATTGCGACGCTTGTCATTCGGCCAGATAAAGCGTTTTACTAATTCGATTTACTACGTTTAGGTATTACTAACAAATAATACGATTCTAAAAAAAAACTATTCGAAAATGTCTGGTTTATGTGATATGCGAGGAGCCTTTAATGTTATTACGGTTAATTTGAAATTTTTAATGTAAGTATACTTCATTGTCGATTTTAATTATAATTCAATGTAGATACTGTATTATACGAGGGGGAAAAAGGAAAAAGAAGAAAAAACTAAGGAAAAGAAGAAAGAAAGATGATATTAAATAGATTGGGATAATTTTACCACCACGCCCACGTTAAACGGATAACGTTTAATGATTATCAAGTGAAAATTTTGTGCATATTAAATATTCGTAAAATGGTGGTTCAAAGGGGCGAACGGGGGAGGGGGAGAAATAAAAGAAAGAGCAAAGAAGTTTTTATGATCGGCACGTTTGTTTGGTCGGACGAACGGGAAAGAGATTAAACTAATTTCCATTAACTTCTTGTAGTCATGATTGCATAATGTAAATATATATCTTCTCATTATAAGTATATGTTAGTATAAAGTATAACTCTATTATGCGAAATATTACAAAGTACAAAAAACCTAGGTGCTGTATTGTTACGCTAGGAATGCTCCAAGCATGGACCTAGGTGTGTTCCAGCAGCTCGTGATATGTCATAATAATAACGTCATTGGATATGTTTTAGTCTAAATCTTGAAGCGCGATCGCAATATCTTTTTCTTTAGTATGGAAAGGCTGAATTTATCTACATTTCTACAAAGGCAATGATTTCGCTATTAGGGATCATTGGATATTTTTCAATACCGGAAAACTTTAAGCTACAAATAAAAGGAGTACATCACACTCTCTCATTTCTCGATTAATTATTCAAAGATCGCTATCCCTCTCCAAATCGCAAATATTATTGCTTTCTGGATTTTCTCTTTTCAATTAGAAATTAGATAAAATCTATTTTATGCCAAAATATTTATATGTGATGTAGATTTGTTACCCTTTCTACTTCTATATCTCATATGATATTCGTTTAATGATACGTACATAGTGAAGGATTAAATAGACAAATACGATCGATTAATTTTATGTGCAATCCAAAAATTGCTAAAGTGTATTGCCTAAGCTTTTGATACATATTGGTATTTATTTGGAGTATTGTATATACATATCATTTTACTTTATATTTGATCCATAAAACGATAAAGAAATCTTTTTTACTACGAGTACTCCGACTCGCGAGGCTCGACACGAGTAGTTTGCTGACACAATACAATCGATATTGGCAAATCATTTAAACGAAGAAAAAAATAAGAAAGAAAGAAATAACCATCTTTACGAAAGGTATGACCCATTTCATTGAGCCAAACTGTACTATATAATATAAATTCTATACAGTGATGGGAGGGATGCTTTTTTTAAAGTTTGTAGGTAGAAGTATATATGGTACTAGATTAAAGACGTACCTAGGTGATATTAGACATACGAATAGGAAATTATCTAGATATGCATGTACATACATTGGATGTAGGAGACTTTTACATGATTCACACCTTCACGTTCACGCATATAACGTTATCTAGTTTATTCTACGTTACGCGCCGTATATTATAGATCTTATCTGTTTGTTAAATGCATAAAAAAGATTTGTAGTAGTACAGGAAAAGCTACATTAACGATGTAAACATTGTCGTATCGATGCATATGTATCGAAACATATACGAACAACAACAACAATAACAACTTGATTCATTTTATATCGCGATTTACCAAATGTATATTTATACACAAGTACAAACAAAGAAATATACATTGGTATAATACATCTTTTATGTACTTGTGTTCATATACTTCCCATCACTGAATACACATTATATAATCTATCAATTATCATTAGGCTTGACAAATCTTACATATTTAAATTTGTGTAATATAGCAAAAATAAAACAGTTTCCAATATTCATATGCGATCTATGCATATACAATCCTGTGGAGACTGCTTCGAAGATCTCTCATGAAATTGCTATGTTCTAATATATTAGGCATTAGTTACATCGACATATTCACGATACAAGAATCTTTTTTGTATATCTCCATAACTGTTATCATATTTGTAATAACATACATAATAATTGTCAACGCGCTACATCAAGATCACGAAGCATTAGATATTAACTTTTTCCAAATCATGTAACTCGGACAGATCTCACTTATTTTCAATGTAGTGGAAAAGGAATGATAGATTTTCAAAGCACTCTGATGTGACATTATACATAACAATCGATGATATAGAATAGGTATATTCATTACTTCATCTTATGTAACATTTGGTCAATATACATATATTATACATAAGCCACATTATATTATTACAATATTATAAGAAACCCATTTATGATATAAAAAAAAAAAAAAAGAAAAAAAAACATAATAGTCTACGTTTTTCATACACGCTCAGTTTATCATAGTTACCTAGAGTATGACATGAATAATACATAATACAAATCATATATACAACTCGGTTTTGAATACATTTGAGGACTATGTATATGAACAGTTTCATTAAATCATGTAACTGCCATGACATGAAGTGTATTTTAATTTCAAATGGAAATATATTATAAATAAACGCAATATCTATAATGCTTGCTTTTATTAAAATTTGTGAATTGTATTAAATGAAACGCGTATAAGTGAGAGTACTATGTATTTCGTTTATTGAATTAATATTCCATTCTTCTTATTCAGGATCATTGAACTCTAAGTCTGTGGAAAAAAATTGTTTACGATAATAGTTGCGTGAAAATTATTATCTTTGTTGTTGTTATATGTTTAATATAGTATTCAAAACATAAAGTATAAGCTATTTGTTGCGATCTATATTATAGGTATATAATATTAAAGAAGATAAACTATTGAATAGAGAAATTAAGGTATTTGCAATGTGAACTTTCTATGCAATAATTAGTAGCCAAATTACGCACTGTAGTTTGTATTACAGTAAAAAAAACTGCGATACTGTAAACAGTTTAGATTTTTCACATTTATCACAGCAATGTGATGTAGCGTAATTGTGAAATGTTATCTGTTTTATGCGATATATAAGCAATTGTTATTACTTAATGTGCATACATATTATTGGCAGCAGTCTGTGACTACACGATAAGTTTTTTACTACATACTTTAACTGATCGTGACCCCATATAAATCTCTGGATGCGGCTAACACATCTTATTAATGTATTACCAGTGATTTAATTTACTAAAAATTTAAGTTATGTATTTTACTAATTTATAAATCAACATGTACATTCTCTTTCTTACATGCAATCGAGTAAAGACAAGGTAAATGCAAGTAGGAAATTGTCAATAGTTTATTTTCTTCAGTTATAACTTATTTATTTTTCTCAATAAAGAGTGAATCAGATTTATAATATAAGCATTACATTTCTTTTCAAACTATAAGGGTAACTAATTAGATTAGAGATTGATAACACTTCACGACGCATTAAATATAATAAAAATATTCTTAAGAAACGGAAGAAGATATGTGTCATTATACAAGACAAAGTGCAAAGTAAAAGTACAAAATTTTACTTCTCATTCGAACTTTGTATACCTCAAAAAGAAAAAATGAAAGATCACTTTTGAGTAGTTTATATCCTTATAGCCATAAGAATTTTGATAACACTTTAATGCGGGGGAAGAGTTATTATAGCGGTGTAGGAATCAGCCCCTCTTATCACATTTGTACTCCGATATAAAGTTATCAACAATATTACAAGGTGACGCAAATCGAAAGATTTTATATATACTTATCGAATTCTTTACTCACATGTGTTTGCGCGTTTCCCGCATTTTCGTCGAGCGCATAGTAACGAGAAAATCAGTTTGCAGTATATGTATATAATATATATGGATATGCAACATAGATATATGTGTATATACATAGACACATAAAACTGATCTATCGATCGACAAAATCACGACATATGTGACACCAAGAGTACACAAATACAACAGATTTAACAAACGGAACACTCACACCACACGCGCCACACAAATACACACACGCGCGCGCGCGCTAACATACGATTGCGAACCTTTAAATGTAAAACGTAAAGAACTGTTATAGGAAAAAAAAACAAACGATCTTATCTTCGCCAATTTTGTGTTACTTGAGAAAATAAAATACAATTTCGATAACATTAAAGAGATTCCTTCATCTGTTAACCGTAACAATTTGTCAAAAATGAAGTCCTCTTTGTAATCATACAGTAATCATAATCACATTGGTAGCAGACACGAAATAGAGCGTGTAAATGTGAAAGAAGGCAAGAAAAAAAAGGAAAGGGAAAAAAAAGATCGAAGAATAGTTACAAGAAAAAAAAGATTACTTTTCTTACGAGAGAAAATATGTCTTCCTTTAATCGTTTTTGAAGTTGAAAGGCACTTGGAAAATATCGTGAAAGAGTGTGAGAGAGAGAGAGAGAGAGAGAGAGAGAGTACGCTTAATCTTATATGCGATTTAGAAAAATCAATCGTAGATCCTACCTCGTGCAATCCTGAAGCGCCGTCTACCTGTGGGACATACCACCACCAACGTATATGGATTTCATCAGGAGGAGAATCGGAAGAAGGGGGTCAGAACGGACAGGACAGAGAGAGAGAGAGAGAGAGAGAGAGTGGGAGAGTGGGACAGAGCCAGGAGGACAGGTCAAACGATTGCAGGTGTCGCGTTGCGCGCTCTCGATTTCTACCTTTTAACGCTATTTTAATGAAATATTAAAAATAAAAACACAAAAAAAAAGAAAAAAAAAACGAAAAAAAAATTCGTCCTTTCAATGCGTCTCCCTACGGTCGGTAAATCAAAAGGGACTTGAACATTGACTTCTTCTCTCTAATTAATATATATTATCGCAGCGAACACGACGAATAAGGATTAATATACGTAGAAAGGAGAAAGAGATCAATGTCCGCTTTGCTTCATCCGTCGCATTGCTGGTTCCATGAACTCTCAAATGCAATTAACGATTGGTCATTTGGAAATGTAATATTTTGAGTGTTCAGGTTTAACATAGTGGGATGGCTTTCTTGTGTCCGGTTCGCATACGTCGAGGGAAAAAAAAGAAACGTAAGTAAAGATAAGAATAGTAACATTTATATTTTGACGAACAAATAAATTTCTTAAGGCCGAACGATCGTATCTTTCGGGTAACAAAAATGATATTAGCCTGTCGCAATGGATTTATCGTTCATCAATTTAACAAGATGTTTCTATAAAAATAACTCTTATACGGATGTAACGTTAAAAGGTTTCAAGTTCGTGATCCATAACATTACGATTAATTTTTTGTAATGCTCGACGATAGCTGCGATAATTTAATAATGATAACAAAAAAAAAGGTTTATATCTGCGACATGAACTTTATTAATTTTATATTAATATCCTATTCGATGGCATCGATGCTGTCTATTCTCGGAGACTGATTTATTGTACTGCTTTATATAGCCGGAATTCATAACTTTAACTTGGAAAAGGACTGCGTTGGTACCGGAGGAACAGGACTTGGCGTTGGAACCAGAGCCCCGTTACCACCTGGTCGTATCACAGGAAGTGCCAGTATAGAAACTTTAGTAAGAGTCGGTATAGAAAAGGAAAATGGACTTTCTCCGGATAGTAAAATGGTTATAGTTCACGACTTTACCCCATGCGTCGATGATGAGCTGCAAGTCAAAAGAGGACAAGTAAAAATTCATATTATCTTTTAAATCATCTAACTCGGATTATTTGATATTTTATTTGTCTTGTTTTAGGTTGTAAATGTATTGTATAGAGAAAATGACTGGGTATATGTAATAGCAGCGGACACACGGATGGAAGGATTCGTACCACACTCTTACTGTGCGCCTTATACGTCACAGTTAGCTGAATTAACTCTTGCTACTCTTATGAATAATGTTAAAAAAAAATTGCCTAGATCCAATGAGGGTGATGGTGATATCTCAAGTACGGGTCGCTCTCAGACATTGGATGCACAGCAAACTGATACAGGGTCGGCATCGGATTGTGAAAGCTATACTCGCAATGTTGTAACTGCAGATATAAATGTTAATCGATCAAATATTACTCAATCGCAAAATTCTATACAAACTATATCTTCACAACCGGATGTGCATCCCTTTTTCAAGGTATATCCTTACAATAATCCAAACTCATAATATTAATTTAAGATAATTATTCAAATTAATTTTAAGACTGTATATAAGTTTTAATTTGACTCATATTCAATTTAATTTTAAGGATCCCTCAGCTGGAAGGTATATTGTGTTATATACATTTGTGGCACGAGATGAAAACGATGTGAGCGTGGAAAGAGGGGAATTTGTGACAGTCCTCAATAGAGACGACCCTGATTGGTTTTGGGTGCTTAGACATTGCGATGGTAACGAAGGTTTTGTACCATCTGGATTCGTTTATCCAGGTCACGTACTCCATTCGTACGCGACAACAGGTACTGCTGCAACGACGACAACGTCTGCGGAAACGCATACTTTAGGTTGGTTTATCTTTTATATACGTATATATAAATTAACAAATTTATATATATATATATATATATATATATATATATTTATTATTAAAATTACAATAGACACAAATTACTAGATATAAAAAGTAGCGAATCGTTATTATGCAAAAAACATATTTTTCGATCGCTCAAATTAGTAGTTTAAAATCCTAATTATATAATATTTATTTAAAAGAGACTGGTAATGGAAATATAACGGGAGGCGAACAATTACAACAAAAAAGTTTACGAGACTTCAGAGAAGAAACTCCTGGCACCGAATTAGTTGTACTTTATGATTATAAGGCGCAGGCGCCAGATGATCTGTCAGTAAGACGAGCCGACTGGATATATGCAGATTTGGGAAATCAAACGGTCGATGGTTGGCTTTGGGCGTATGCACCCAAAACCCGGAAATATGGTTTTATTCCTAAAGCATATGCCCGTCCTCCTGCTATGACCAGCTTGTGATACATATAGCAATTTTGTATTCTTATCTTTTACATATATATATATATTACATATATATATATATATATGTATAAATATTTTTTTTATATATTAATACAGTATTTCTATATGGTGTTTTTGTTAAATCATATTCTTGTTGTATCTCTCACAATAATGGAATATCGTAAACGAGCGTTCCCTCGTTATTAATGTGCATCGCATTACGAATATCTAATATTTCAAACAATCTTATTGTTTCTTCATTTAGCGATTGCCGCGATAGATGTTTTCCGATAATGAAAACGTTATACTAATGAATGATAACGTTCACGTTGAGATTGGTACATCCGGAAGTAATATTAGCGATCAAACCTTCGTGAAGAACGATACAATCACCGTTACAGAATACCTCTCGCGGTTGTTGGGCTGTCCTCAGTGAATTTATCGGACCCGTGTACGTTAATGATCGTACACTTTCATCGTCGATATTATCCACGGCCTGTTTGATGAGCTTTTTTTTTATTTTAACAATGTGCATTCGCTAATATCGTTAATGATTAATTTAGGTCAAAACGTACTTGAATACTACATCGGAGAATATTTGTGGTATTTCCGATATCCAATCCGGCGACCCAAACGATTATTACATTCTTTTCGTATCGACCTTCTCCGTATCGAGCATAAACCACGTCGGATGGCGAATAATGATTTATGGGGTTTAAGCGAGCGGCTAATAGCGGAAGTGGTAAACGGTTCCGGTATTTGGGATTGATCTGATTGCTATTGAATAGCCTTGAAGCAGAATCTCTTGTAAAAACATATAAACTCACGTTAAAGATACGTACCACTAACGTTCGTTAAGTCGAATTCATGGTAGCTGGCGCTTGTTGTTCAATCAAAATCGAATTCAAAGTCGATCCGATGTTTATAATTGTTATATACTCACGATAATTTATCGGATACCAATAGAAGAGCCAGGCATCGGCTGGTATCGTAAGACAATGCTTCGAAGCTAATTATCAATGTGCTTTTAACGCCTGGTTCAACGCTCAGAATAGGTATTTCCGGGTGATCGAAAAGGAAATGATTGGTAAGTGCCGAAAATGCAATGTTAACGTCGCAATCGATGCAAGGACAGCGTATAGGTCTACGAGAACATTCCCACGTAGTCTGTCCATTGAATTTAAATTCGGAATTGTATCGATCCTGTTCGCCCTTCCGTATTAAACTGCAATAACTGTGTCGCTTTTGATATCTCCCGTCGCTTTCTTCCACGTTGGAATCATTAAAGTTGGAGGTTCGTATCGATTCGGGGACTTCAACTTTACCGGTCATCCCTTTGTTCCCTCCTACAGAAAGGTGTAGTTTTATTGCAAGGTTCAAGATTTTCTTTACCTTATCTAACATAGTTGGGTAGAAATATATATATATATATATATATATATATATATATATATATATATATCGGTTCTTGTTGTTGACGCAATTCTTTTGTACTTATTAATCTCGGATCGTACGTACGTACATGAAAGAAAACGACGGTCGTTCCGACGCGTTAAATCATAAACATAATTAAGAGGAATAAGGGTTATGGATGAGAAATGATTAAAAGGAATAATGGGAGAGGTTGAAATCGAAGTTATCTGCGTTTACGTGGCGTTGACCTGATTGGAAGGAAAAGTGTTCTATGCAACGACGACACAAGAGAAGATGTCCTTGGGAAGAAAAAGAAGCTCGTTCGAAAGCAACGTTCGTCTCGTCCGTGGTTCTTTCGGTAATGCTAAGATGACAAACGGAGCACAGACCGAGTCTCGTATCCGTTTTAATGTTTGAATTTGGGTGACGATTCGATACCATCTCCTTCTCTTTCTCTTCATCTTCTACTTCTTCCTCCTCTTCGTATTCCTCTTCTTCCATCAATTCCATAGAAATTCTTCTGTTATCATGTGCCCTTTCACTCGTTTGCAGCTGTTTATTGCATTTAACATAATTCTGATAATCCACTTCCTTTAGGAAAAAACAAATATCATCGATTTAATATGTCTGCTGTGTGCGTGTTTCATTCGAACGGTTTCAAAAGAACTTAGCCATGAAAGAGAAGTGCATATTGTGACGAACACAACAGACGCACACAAATATACATACTTAACTCCGTATAACATATTTCCTTAACGTATTTTAAGTGAAATACCTTTCGGGGAAAAATAAATCATATAAAAAATGTACTCGCTAATTGATACATATGAGAGGATACGTTTTCACGTTATATGCTTCACCCTGTATATATATATTTATATATACAGAAAGAGAAAGAAAAAACTATGATCTCTTTCCCTCAATTCGCAATGACATTTTCTTCGGTCACGTGCCTTTCGTTGATTTTTGATCGTTCGGTCGTCTGCCCCATTACTACGATGATCTACCATCCTCTCCATTTCTTCTAGAGATTTCTTAGGTCAATGTGTTTATCGTTCGCCGCGCGATAACCCCTGCTTGATAATACGTCACGTACCTTCGCTATACCAGCAATCGTACGACTGCAATCATGAAAGAATAGCCGACTCGTTTTTCCGTTATCTAAAATATTTATATGTGTTTGCTATAAATGGAAATATTGTAAAATCAATCGGACGAAAATATTTGATTTTGCGAAATACTGAAACAATGTTGTGCGTTCTAGCACAAGGAGACATTTCTTTTTATTTCTTTTATTATTATTATTATTATTTCTTTCTTCTTGATTTTGCTTATATATTTATTTATTTATTTTTTATTTTCATCGCTCGAGCATTTTGCGAAAGCATTGCGAAAGAACGTGTTATGGTTCTTCGAAGATCAAACTTACTGGTTAAAGTTGAGGTCAGAGAAATGACCGAGGAATAATAAAATTGTATGACGTAAATCTTGTTAACCCCCGTTTAAAAAAGTTTGAAACGAAATTTGACGACAAGGCATCGTAAGCAAACCTTACGACAACAAGACGACGACGCATCAAGATATATAATGGTCTGGTTTTTGTCGAACGCAACAGTAATTGTAATGAACGTCTTTTTGCATTTATTCTTTCCCCTCTGTAATTTATTTTAATTTAATTTTCTGCCCGTTAACCGGAAGGACCTCGATGTATATAGTACAGTCTCCTTATTAAAATAGCGAGGCCGTGTTGGCGAAAAAACAAATTCCGGTGATTCTGGGAAGTCGAGGCGCGTCCGTCTAGTAAATTATTTGCACAAATGATCACCGTACACCGTGAGTCATACAGATTTCCATCGGGAGTTCAAATTTTTCCTCTCCCATTCCCGTGTAATTTAATCGAATATTACAAGTTACCATTATGATCGATCTTAGATAGCTATCAACGATTGTGCGCATTAATAACGAATCATTACTTGCTGAGAATATTTTTATTGTACAGTCACAAGTAATATTATTTTGTGACATAAATAACACTTATATCATTGCTTATTAATATTTTATATATATAAATAAATAATTATAATTTTGTCTATATTTATTAATAGTTGCATATATTGTATTATTTCAACACAATATACTTTACCCAAGCCGTATATTGTGTTGAAATAATCTAAACTGTTGTGCAATGATAAAGATTAAATATATGTACATTAAAGTGATCTAAAATAATAATACAGGTAGTATATAGGTAACCCTCCTATAACACGGTAGTTAGGTTTCTAGAAAATGCGGTGTTGCATGAGCTCAGAGCTAATACTAAAAGGGGGGTTTCGTTCCAAAAACTAATTAGGACAGCAAGCCTCGCCGCGGCTACAGTGTTCTATATACAAAGGATTTGCAGGTTTCTCGTCACGTTATAGCGAAACCGTGTTATAGGAGGGTTACCTGTATATAGTATTAGTATAAGCTATGCACCATTTCATGTCGTCACAACTTAATGGTAGAATGTGTTCATCTAAAATATATAATAAAGGTTATAAATAAATAATTAACAATAGATAGACTATGGAGAACTTAAAAATATCTATCTAATCTCCATGTATGACATTTGCATTATTCATTTAATTTTTAAAAGATCCATCCTTTTAGGTTTGTTGTAATTACATACAAATCTTTTTGATAATAATAATTTATCACCAATTTTTATATAAAAGTTTATAATGCAATAAGATATATACCTAACTGATTTGTTCTGGGAAAGAATTAAATTTCTAGATTTAATCTTATAATATAATGTATTGAGAATAATTTTTATTTTTTCAATAACAGTTCAAACGAAATAAACATATAAGATAGGATGGATTGTTATACATTTAGATTATATTAAATATATCTTCTATAACAATTATACATTATTACTAAAATAATTTGAATGTAAAGCTAATTTTAAAACTTAACTCTGACAATAATTGCAGAAATTAATAATACTTTATAATGAAAACTTCAATCTTGACTGCTTTACATTTAACTTATAAGACAGCTTACATTTCTTGACAATTTACTTCTTTATCAACATGCCTAGATGATATATCCATTATTTACTATTACCACAGCCAAGAGAAGAGTCTTTTTTTAGAAACATATGTATTTACATATATATATATATATACATATATAAAATTAAGAAGAAAGAAAACGATAAAACTTTACAAGACATTAAGATATTTTGTTTCCCTTATATTGCTATAAGAAAACGAATTAAAAAAAATTAAAAATTTATGATGTTTATTAAAAAATTTAAGATTATATGAATAATGTCTGAGTCATAAATAATATCATTCAATCTACGAAAATAAATAACTTCTACGATATCCTGACTGACTCGATCTTTCTAAAAAAAAAAAAATAAAAAAAATAAAAAAGGCACGAAATTTATCTCATCTAATTGTATAATATAAATTCAATATCATTTTACTAATAAAATTACCGTTAAATGGGCTATTCAAATTTAATCTTCTAGGAAAAAATTAACAATTTAGATACGAATCAAACATCATGCATGGTCCGTAGCATCCATGATAGGCTATACAAGGCGCGCTATGTATAACAGTAGATATAGACATATAATTCAACGTCTTAAGTCACGCTCGAAATAAATATGCACGCGTGAATATAATATACATCTATCTACAAAACACAATTCTAATTAGTTACATGACAATATATTATGAAACTTGCAATTGTTGTAATTTTTTACAGGAAGGTGTGTCAATGTTTCTGGCTTTAAGAAACATTTCTTGATCTTGAAAACTACGAGCCTTCCATAATAGTGCGTCTTCTACAAATAATAAGAGAAAAATCGAGTCTTAATATATAATATTTGTTAAAATAAGAATTCTATACTATATACTTTACATTATAAGAACAGAGCAAATTATAATTATACGTACTGTAATTTCTTTCCCTGTAACATGCTTGTCTCAAGTTCAATAAATATTCTTCCTGAACCGATATTTCTAATCTGTATAAACTACCTTGATATTCGCTATGAAAGTTTTCCTTGACATAATATGGTATATCCAATTGCTGAGTTTTCCTTGCTACGGAATATTTGCTATAAAAAAGTAAAATAAAAATGTTAAAAGTTCAAAATAAATTTTACGCCTTTCTTTTTCAGTCTAAAAATCATTTTAATGAGAACTTGTGCGATAATTAATAATGAATTACTTACGCACTGGCATGTAGACTATATATAGGATCCGATATAAAGAAACTACTCATCATAGATATCAATATCAATAACAAAAGAAGCAATGATTGGACAAATGTGGTATATCCATTTGCATGCTGAAAGGTTAACAAGTATTGATAATTTTTTATATATAAATTATTAAATAACACCTATCAATAATATATCTTTTTTTTAATACCTGAGAATGGGCATTTTGAGCTTGTGCCTCTTGATGTCTCATCCATCTACTACTTGTACGTCTCATATAGAATTCTTGCTGAGGTATGCCTCCACCAAAGAACATATTAAATAATTCTTCGGCTGTGATATCAGCTACACGACATTCAATTAAGTATTATTATTTATTATTAATATTTACTCATAACAAACATTTGTATTAAACATATTAAAATATGTATTTTTATTAAAGTCCTTTAATATCTTATTACCTTCAAAACCTCGTGTGTAATTATAATGTGTATGACTCTGACGAGCTTGACTATTTTGTAGTCGTTCATCTTCAGGGCCATAAAGATCATATTGTTTCCGTTTTTCAGCATCCGTAAGAATAGCAACAGCATTTCCAATGGCTTGATTTCGAAATTATATTATTTTTTTTTTACTTGATTATTTTTCTTAGATTGTTAAAATTTATCTTAATATAGTTTACCTTTAAATGCTTCTGCAGCTCCCGGAGCTTTGTTCTTATCAGGATGTAATTGAAGTGCCAACTTTTTGTAAGCTTTTTTAACATCACTATCAGTTGCATCTTTACTTACTCCCAAAATTTCATAATAATCTTTACATTTTTGAATTCTATAAATGTTATTTATAAGATTAAACAAATATATATAAACATATATATAATATATATCACGTTCACGTCTGCGTGTATCACCGGTGGATCACACGATATTGATCCATCGGGTGGTGTGCATCACCGGTGGATCATGCATGAACATTCATTTAGACGCCACTCACCACCAAAAATATAGTTCGTTTAGTAACTGGAAAAATTGCCGTATATTGAAAATTTAAATAATTAAAATTTAACGTATATTGATTGAAAAGAAGTAATATTTATTTTATTTTATCTCAACGTTATAAACATTATAAGCATATATTCGAACGCAGTCTCACAACGAAAAACATGAAAATCGGCGCCTGCGTGAACATGATATAATACATATGTACATATATACCTTTTTACACCTTCCAGTTGATCTTTCGTATATTCAGTGATAATCTGGGCTTGAGAACTTTCCTTATTAACAGTGTGTCTCTTTCTAACAGTAGGTTCTGATTCGGTTTTCACATTTTGGTTTAATAGAGAGGTAACTTTTGTTAATAGATCTACAAAAATAATATATCCTTATATTATTAACAAATTATTTCTTCTACAAATCTGAAGACAAGTTAATTAATTTCACTTCGACCAAGTATGGTAAGTTAATATATATATACGTATTATTGACTATTACAATAATAAAGAAACTCATGTTTTAGATACAAATTACAATATCGATTACATTATCAAATAATATCCATAATCGACACCAATTGTTTATACCAATATCAAGTTTAGAAGGAAAGTAATGAAATCGTTTAATCGATTTATTCTCTCACCTTCTGTTTTTTGCGTTGGATAAAGTTTTTGCGCCTTACGTATAAATTTTTCCGCATCTTCGAATTTTTTTTCTTTCATATAACGTTCAGCAAGCTCGACACATCTTTCTGCCTCATCTTTATTACTATCCATGTTTACTTCTTCACGAGATAAGCGTGAGAGATGAAGAGAATAGAATCAATCGAAATGACAGAGCAGAATATTAAATAAATTCGATGAAGTCGATCAGGTGACCTCCTCGACGTAATAATTCAATAAATTATATGACGAGCTTGCGCATGAAAGGAGCCACGAATGTATTTAACGAACCCGACTAAAGTCTTCGCCAATAGTTAACCGAAAATCTCGATTGTGACTGGACAACGTTTATAATATATCTCATGACGTGTACAAATACCTGTGGTTATCAATACTTCTGCAGAGATATTATTGGCTTGTCAAATTTTCACTATGTACGAAACATTACCGAAAGATACTATTTTTCGTAATAGAATTAAGTTCTAAGGGATAATTTAAGATGAGAAAATGCTAAATTAAGCCACATGGAGAGAGAATCTCTCCATCGTGTTATTAATGACCACGGATGTATTTTAATTACTTTTTGTAATAAAGGTCGTTTTTCATTAAAAACATATCGTACGTTGGTAATAGTACCTTTTCAACCTTTCCTCTCCTTTAGAAAAAATTAATTCGAATTATCAGTTTATCAATAGTAATAATAACAATAATAATGATACGTATTATAGCGCTAATATAGGCTAATAATTGACGAATAATTTTTTTTCGAATTATTTAGTCACTGCATATACACACGTAGTATATAATCAATACAAAAAATGGCGCGACTTCAAATCTTTTTTGAATGCATATGACATACATATATGTTTATATATATATTTGTCAGTAAATTAAAGTAATACTTATATTTCGAAACTTAAGCGTCTATTAACATTTAAACTCTTTTGCTTTTTTATCACATAGCATATTAATACTATATCAGTTCATTTAATGCAATATTGTTAATATTAATTTATCATTACATAATAAGTTAAAGTTTTATTCATAGCAAGACTTATTCTGTTTTTATTTATATGTATGTACGAATATAGAAATTATACTATTTTATTAAATTCATACGAATAATATGAATAAGTATGTTATCATTTATCGATGATCATAATATATTTTAATAGTTTAATATTTAAATTATAATATTCTTATTATATGGTGAATAAATGACTGAAGATAAGCACATTTTTGTAATTTTTTTTTTTATATAGTTATCATGTGTACGATATACACGTATATATTGCTCTAGTAGATGTATATTTCCTTATCTAACAGATATATGAAGTTTATTCGTTCATACAATAATTATCTGCGAAACGTGGCAGTTCAGAAAAATACAAGAAATTAATATAACCTTTGCAAAGTAAGTAATCAATCAATTGTTAAAACTACTTATAACATAATTTCATTACCAAAAAATTCTATCAAAAAGATCTTTTATATAAAATATACAAACTTTTATCAAAGATAAATAATTAATGTTATTATATAATTCAGATTTGCAAAGTTAATATTAGAAGCAATTACATACATATCTAAAGATTTATATTTCTAATTAGATGGCTACGCGTTGGGGTATAGTTGGTGCTGGAAGAATTTCACATGACTTTGTAACAGCTTTAGCAACACTTCCCAAAGAAGAACATGAAGTAATTGGTGTTGCAGCAAGAAATTTGTCAAGAGCACAAGCTTTTGCGACACTTCATGATATTAAAAATGCTTATGATAGTTATGTGGCATTAGCAAAAAATAAAGATATTGGTATATAGTTATATATTTTTGATATTTTCAAGCATATTTATATAAAGAATATTGAATAATTTTTATAATTGTAATATTTATCAGAGGTTGTATATATTGGAATATTGAATCCTCAACACCTTGAAACAGCAAAGTTAATGCTAGAGCATGGGAAACATGTACTTTGCGAAAAACCATTAACAATGAATTTGAAACAAACAATAGAATTAATAGAATTTGCAAAAAGTAAAAATCTATTCCTCATGGAAGCAGTATGGAGTCGTTTTTTTCCCGTTTATGATGCTATTCAAAAGGAAATTTCATCTGGCAATATAGGAGAAATCCTTCAAGTTATCGTTCCATTTGGATTTAATTTGGAAGATGTTGAAAGACTCAAGTATGTAAATAGATATATTTTTTTTATCATTTTAATAATATCCCTTTATATTTATTTATTGTTTCCATAATTATATTAAATAATTATAATAATCTAAAAAGATATTATATAATCTATGTATATCTTACATATTCTGTGTGATAATTTTAGTATGAAAAGCTTAGGCGGTGGTACTATATTGGACCTAGGTGTATATTGTTTGCAATTTGTTTGCATGGTTTTTGATAATGAAATGCCTCACACAATTAAAGCTGCAGGATTCTTAAATGAAGAAGGAGTAGATATATCAACTTCTACAACTCTTTTATATAAGGACAATCGAACTGCCACTATTCTAACACACAGTTTAGTAACTTTGCCTAACGAGGCTTATATCATTGGAAAAAAAGGAATGATACGCGTACCAAATTTTTGGTGTCCACCTAAAGTATATTTGCCAAGTGGTACTGTGCACGTTCCCTTACCAGAAGTCAAGCACAAAATGAATTTCATAAATAGTGAAGGATTGTCTTATCAAGCTGCTGCAGTTCGTACTTGCCTTCAGAAAGGTATTCTATCATTTTATCATAAACTCTCAATATAAAATTTTTTTAATTTGATAAATATAACTATTTTTATAGGTATGATAGAACACCCAAAAATGTCTCACAATACATCTATATTAATTGCAAAATTAGAAGATGAACTCAGAAAACAAATTGGTGTTGTATATCCTGAAGACATTTAATAGATATATTTGATTACATATAAATGTAAATTGATATATAAATACATACAGAAATCTATATTATATTAAAAAAGTAAATTTTTGTTGTTGTTAATTCTATATTATAAATCATAACAAATAAATATTCTTATATGAGCAATGTTGATTATTGTTTGATTGCTTGAAGCGCATAATTTATTGAAGTGTTTGAGGACCAAGACCATTTATATGTTATTGGATTAAAAATTATCCCATGAATTAGTTTTGTTTTTAAATCACCTGATAGTTATATAAAAATATTTAATCAGAATAATGCAATCAAGAATTTGTAAATAAATAAAAATCTTATCAATTTATACTCTATCTTACAAGTTTCTAAAAAACGTTGAACTTCCTCTGGCGAAATAAATTTGTTCCATTCATGTGTTCCAGTTGGTATCAACTTCAATACATACTCTGCTGCAATAATTGCACCCAACCAAGATAGTAAAGTTTTATTTATGGTAGTAATAAACAGTGACCCTCCAGGTTTTATAATTGTTGAGCAAGACTAATAATTTATAGTTAAAAGCCAAAAAGTATTAAAAAAGCTTTGTTTTATGATGCTTAATTCATTTTACATGTTAAATACTTACTTTAAGAAATAATCGTTGATCGGATACATGTTCCAAAACTTCAGAAGCTACCACTGCATCATATTTCTCTATGTTATTTTCTTCAAATTCTTCAATAGTACTTTGAAGATAATTTAATCTTCCTGATAAACTGGCATCTAACAAGGCATGTTCCTTTGCAATATCTATCAATTCCAATGAATTATCTATTCCAATTACTTCTGCTCCTATTCTAGCTAATGGTTCTGAGAATATTCCTCCACCACATCCAATATCCACAATCTTTGTTCCTTTTAAAGGTAAATTTGTATCATCTTTAATAATGCCTGTGTTAGCTAAGCCATCTCGTACAAACTGTACTCTAATATGATTCATATTGTGAAGAGGAGCGAATTGACCATTGGGATCCCACCATTTATTGCTGTATTTTCCAAAAAATTCTACTTCTTTCGAATCTACAGTAGATTCAATGGGTCTTACACTGTTTGTTACATACTTAGATGTTTCTGATGAACTAAAAAATATTTATTATTAAAATAAAAATTAAAGCATTGAATAGATCATTATTTGCAAGAAAATTATTTTCATAGTGCTATTATTTGCTAATCACAAATTTCTTTTATTTTTAATTTAGCATAACCATTTTATACGTACTTATTACGAGAAATAAATTTTCTACCCGTATTTCGTAACATTACAATTTTCGAAGACTTCATTCTTCACTGCCTATTTAAAAAAATATGATATAACTTATAAAGGCAATTTGTATATATGGAAATAATTTAATTTCACATATACATATATATATATATATATATATTTAAATGTTAATAAATTATTGAATATAAAAAAATATGTAAATACCGGTTCGATGAAACTATATAGTTAAGTAATGAAATATACTTTGACACTTTATAAACAAACAGTTGATAGTACGATTTATCTGGAAGTAATATTATTTGGAAAATGTTCTTGTTTAAATACTTAATTTTTATCAATAATTAAATATATTGGATGTTATACACATTATGTCAGTCCAAATTTCTTAGTTTATAAATAACCTCGTACGTGCAATACAATCTTATCTTTGTTATCACTTAAGTCATTACAGTAAATCATTTACACATGATATATTTACATCCTAATGGAGGAAAGTAGAAGTAGTTGTCACGGTTCATCTTATTTAGGATTGTTTTTGCCGAGAAATAATAATAATAATAATCGTATTACGACAGATATAATCTTTCGACAAACCTACTTTATTCGCTCGCAAATTTTATTCATAAAATCTTATAATTTATTTTTAAATCCGAAGTCATAAATCCAAATATTCAAACATTCTTTTTATATAAATATATGTATATATATTTATATGTATACACACATACATAAAAATATTTATTTATTTATATTACAATTTTATCTTTATTTTATAGGTTACATGAAATCATTATGTATACGTTGAAAACTTATAATCACGATTTAAGATGTTCTCTTAAGTCATCTGTTAAACCTCCTAAACCAATAGACGTGAAAAAATTAATAGCAAAACGTGTATTTTTTGGATTGTCCCTAGGAAATAATCCGCTGAAAGCTTCTTGCAATGTCACATCTTTAACCCTTTGATTGAGTTTCGAAAGACCCATATATTCAGAGAGTTCTTGGAATAATATTTTGATAAATATTCTATTGGAACTTGTAGTATCTTCTTCATTTAATTTTATGCAAGACAGTACTTCCCATGATATGGAATCAGTAAATAATAAATGAGCGAAGAATTTTGATACATTTCTTAACTTATTAGTATCTAATCTATGTATTGTGTGATAAGAGTCTTGAAAAATTTGTTCAAACGGTGTTACATAAATTTTGTTAATAGCGCAGAATCGTCCTGCTAAAAGTCCAAAAAATTTCTCATATGTGCGCATTTCTGCGCAACAATCTAAGAACATATGACAAAGCTCAATTTCTTGTCCTGGTTTTAACTGCATTTTCATTAATTTATGAGCACATTCTTCAAAATCAAGTGAAGAATGTATAGTTAAATAAATAGTCCTCCTGAGAGCAGTTAAATTAGTTTCTGTATTATCTACAATAACACCATCTTTCTCCTCTGCAGTCTCTGCATTGCTATCTTCGTCTGAACTTTCTTCATCATCCTCACCCGCTTCAGAGTCGCTATCATCTGAACCAAGAATTTCCTTGCTTAATTGTTTATATTTTTCTTCGTTAGCCACATAATCACTATCAAATTTAAAAACATTTAAAATGTCTTGTGAATCTATTGCTTCATCTAACTGTATAAGATGTGTGAATTGATTTTCCTCTTCAACAAGATCTAGTTCCTGGAGAACTGCTGGATGATCCTTGAAACCATCTTTTCGAATTTGAAACATGACTTCAATCATATATTGTACACGTTTATCTAACTGACCCTCATGTAATATATTTCTCAACATTTCAAAAATGGCCTCAATACCTTTTCTAGATACTTCCGTTAATTTCATTCCACATTCCTTTAAAAATGCTATTGCAACTTCTACGGAATCATCTGTAGGTGTCTCTACAAGTAATGTCAGAATTTCTAAAGGTAAAATTTCATGTGCCACGCGTTGATTTAAAAGATGCGCAACAAATGTTCCAGACGATATACAGAGAGGTTTATCATTTCTACGAAAACCACGTTTAAACTGTATAATAAGACGTTTGAGTATAAGTTCTCCAATATTAGGAAATTTGGAATTAATAATAGCTGTTAGCGCTGCATAGACTGAAGTGAAAGTTGGAGAAGCAGCTTGGGCTTGTATGATAGAACGAGCTAGTAAACCTCTTCCTCTGACAATGTTTTCCCTTAAAAGCTCTCTTGTTATAAGGCCAATGTTGCTAACATTAACTTTGTTAATGCATCCATGAATAGATTTTTTAAGTGCCTCCCAAGCTATACGTTGATAAGCAGCACCAGACTTATCTGTAATATTTTCCTGCATCATACGTAGTTTGGCAGGTGGTATGTAAGCTCCACCTGTTTTTGCTGTCAGGAGATCAACAGTTCTTTTCCGATTGTTCGTCATTGTGTCTGTTGTATGTCCTTTCTCCGAGTGTTTTTCTGATCGTTTCTCCGAATGCTTATCCGAATGCTTGTCCGAATATTTGTCTGAATATTTATCCGAATATTTATCTGAACGTTTATCCGGGCGTCTGTCCGAGTATCTTTCCGAATGTCTCTCCGAACGTCTTTCCGAATGTTTCTCTGAACGTTTCTCTGAACGTCTCTCTGAACGTCTTTCCGAATATCTTTCCGAACGTCTCTCCGAATATCTTTCCATGTTTTCTTCTTCTATTATATGACTAAACCTGACTAACCTCTTAAATTTGCACACGCACAAAGCTAAACATTAACCAAAGACCACAAACAAATGCACTGAAGAAAGTTTAATGTATTGCATCGATCTATTGTTGCGCTACATGTATTCTACATACCTAACTAAATTTCTGGACAATTTATATTATATTATAAACGACGCATCATTTTTCTCGATATTTTCTCGGTAACGTAGTATTGTTACAATACACACGTAATATTTACAAATCCTATAAATTTATTTCCTTATCATCTTCGAATACATATATCGATTAATTCGATAGCCCTATCGATTAATTCTCAAAAATGAACATAGAATCCTGCGACCATTAGAAATGTAGCAAGTATGTCCTCATTCGTTTATGCTAATGGATCTTGGAAATAAATTCTAAAATTATTTAAGCGATGTACATACGTACACGTTTAATGTTAACAAAAACAAATATTCGACCGACTTCGACATTTATCGATCCACCAGTCTTCTTTCGTATCTCGACGAGGAAACATCGAAATCTTTTCTTTCCAAACGTATAAGATTAAGCAATTACAAATACACTTTTGGTAATTTCAAAATCATTTAAAAGATATATATAATGTACATAAAGTATAATATACTAATGGTTAAACAATATGCGCATTCGACTAAACATTACATAGCTTGTCAGATGTATTACTATTTTTATTATATACAAAAGTTTTCTCTCACCCACTAACTCGATTGTTAGGTTATGCGTATAAGGAGTATAACAAGTATAACCACGTAACTTATCCATCAATAAAATAGGTGCATAGCGAGAACAGGGTTTCTCTATTGAGCTTGTAGTTTATATTTTGTCCACTTCTGTCGCTGAAGTCGCACACGGTACGAGCGGTAGGTGGTGAACAGCCTTAAAGGTGATCTATAGAACGCTATCCCCGACTGTTATCGAAATATCTATTGAACTTGTAAACTTCTGGTTACACTTCAAGATAGTATAGCGAAGGTATGATCTAATCGTCTTATCGACGGACATTTTTGGTTTCCTTGGGTAAAGTCTTGCCTGTAAGTCGTCGATTTTTAATATCATTTTAGAGATTCTCATGTTTTCTTTTCTAAATTACATTAAATTTATGTTTAGGAGAGATTTTCATTAATTAAAAGTTCTAAGTATTCTATATGTCCTTTTCACTTTAACATTTAGCTGTTAGATAACTTCCTATATATACATTCATACAAGATTTTACTTGCTTCCGAAATTTATCAGATTTTCCATTTGATATTGTAAGGAAGTATGAAAAACTCGCAGCAAGAGAAATATACTGTAGTTCGGAAATTTTTTTAACTTATAAACTTTTTGTTTCGACGATCGATCCGTAATACGCCCTTTTAACAGAATTGCATATACATATGTCTGTACGTTTTATATATATATATATATATATATATATATATATATATATATATATATATATATTATTTTTACATTTAAGTTTGTACTTTTTCAACAAAAAATATTTAATAGTTAACCAATCTTTATTGAAGATTACATACATTTTTTAAATCGCTTATACAATGATTTTATTTGTAGCACATTTTACTTCTTTATTAAAATCATTATAGACAATTTTTATTATAGCGAAGAGCACATGATAGCAGGAATATATAATAAGGATTCTATTAATTTGTATATATTAAATTTTATGCTATGTTAATGAAAAAAATATAAAATTTTTGTCTTCAATGATGTTATAGCACAAGATGAATAACTTAATGAACAGCCGTGTTGTTCTAACTTGTTTGCAACAAGGAAGCAAGAATGTTATAAGGAAGTCAAGTTATATTTCAAATGCTATTGGTAACAGAGATATCGTTGGTTCTGGATATAATAATACAGCTTCGTACATAGATCGCACAGATTTTCCAATGCCTGCAGTTCGTTTTAAAGCTAATACTCCAGATGTGCTGGTATTTATGTTTTTTAAGTAAAATAACTTGAGAAAAAGAAACGTAAATATTTAATCAAATGTTCTATATATTTATATGATTTGTATAGGCTTTAAGAGAAAAAGAGAAAGGAGACTGGAAAAAACTTTCAATAGAGGAAAAAAAGGCATTATATCGTGCCAGTTTTTGCTCTACATTTGCAGAAATGGATGCACCTACAGGAGAATGGAAACTTTGTATAGGATATGCATTAGTAATTTCATGTCTCAGTGTTTGGTATTATATGTTCTATAAACTATACGGTAAGCTTTTATATATATATATACTTTACACATATTCTTAATATATTTATATTATTAATAATAGTGACTGTATATGTGTGTGTATGTGTATTTTGGCCAAGATTCATCTTTTATTTCAGTACTTCCACCTCTACCACCTTCATTCGATGAGGAGAATCAGCTTGCTATGTTAGACCGTATGATAAAACTTGATATGAATCCCATAACAGGACTTGCTTCAAAATATAATAAGTAATATGTATATTATACCTAGGACAAGTAGATGAAAATATAATTGTATAGTATCTTATTGTGAACGTTCCATGTACAAATTGTCTTAGGAAGTTCAAATAAATACTTTAAAATCACAGTTTCTGCCTCTATATTAATATAAAATTAATTAGAAATAAAATATATATATATACACATATGTTTTTTATGACACTAATTTAAATCTGCAGATAAATAAACAATAATAAAGACATTATTGTATTTGAAATATTGCTCTTTTCTAATTTATTCTCTAATAGTTTCAATAGACAATAAATTCTAAGAGATTTTGAAAGAAGAATTACATGGTTAAGAATTTAGTAAAAAGTATTTAAGTTAAAACACTTTTAATAAACAATTAATATTTTAATTAAATTCATTCACAGCGTACAACATAATTTACTCATGAATGTAATTAAATGATAATAAAATACTGAATGAACAGCATATATTTAAAAAAAAAACAAACTTTAATATTATCGAGTATTCAACTTTTATGAACATAAATGACTATGAGATAAGATTTTGTGTGAATACAAAAACTTTTTATATAAAAAAGTAATTTATTTCTAATATTTTAGCATCTAATTGTATGCTGTAAAATGGACAATTTATAAATATTTCAAGTGATCAGAACTTATTGAATACTGGAATGTCATTGTCAGTATTAAAATAAATACAGAGCAATTCTCAAGCATAATCATTTTAAAATTAAATGAAGGCCTTTTCGCATATTGTCAGAAGATTATATCGTATAGAATTTTTCACAAAATGCAGTGTCATATATAACTGATTGATCTGTTTTTGTGTGGTGCTGACATATACCGTCTTTTTATTGAAGAGTAATACAATATTGTTGGGGGGATATAAAAGATATCAAACATTGTTAAGAAATCAGACAAGCTGTATACAAAATAAATACATCTGCAAAAATTGCGTTTTCAAGAAAATACTACAAAAATTGAAAGCAGATTGCTATAATAGTTATGCACATTTTTTTTCATTATTTTGATAAAAATTTTTTTTTTTTACCCATTTACGAACCTATGATTTCAATAAAATCCAAAAAATATACTAAATTATTATTATCAGAATTATTTTACAAAAAGAAGTTCTTTTTTTTCATGAATGTGGCTCTCACATGCATATTAAATATTACTGTGATAATATTACTGTAACAAACACTATTTTTTAGGTACATACAAAATAAAAAAGTTTAGTAGATAACTGTTAGACTTATTTTTCTATGTTTGATTATGTATATTACAATATTTACATTAGGTAAGTCCCAATATCACCATTTTTTTTTCTCTCACCCTCTTATTATAAGAATATAGTTTCATATAGAAAACTAAGTCTTTATCATAACTACAAGAGCAAGTTTTACAGTTTTGTGAAATTCTTAAGAAAAATGTACCGCAACTAATACTCAGAAATATCAATCGTATTATATATAAATGTATTACAATGAGTTTTTATCTGGGTATGAACACAATTGCTATTCAAAGGTGGCAATAAGTGTGTAATGCTAAAAACAATATTTAACAAAATATTGTTACATATTTTTTTCCTTACTTTATGTGCAATATGTGCATTAATGCAAACAAAATTTAACCTAGCCTAATTTGAATTATATTACAATTCTGTACGCGCGTCTTTGGTACACAAGCTCTCGTACAGAGTGAAATATATTCTTGGAAAATGAAAAATATAGCTACTTCAGGGGTATCTTTTGTACTGTCAAGAATAATATCGTATTCGAATTGCAAATGCTTAATTGTAAATATTAACCCCTTCTGCAGACTGAATGGAGAAAACTTACAAGGATGATGTCGCGACAGAATGATTTAGTTAATATGTGACAAAAATGATTTGCTGTCGCTTTATCACACGATCATAATATTAAACTCGTGTCTTAAGTGATATTTTAACATTGTTCAAAATTACTTTGCACAATTCATCACCGTACACAATCTCCAGGACCACGCTGTGTGTGTGTTACGCATTGTTTCTTTCTCTTCAATGTGTGTGGTCTTGAATTTGGACTGTGACTAGTGCTATTGTTATGGCTACCATTACTGTGAAGATTATGCTTTATTTTATTTTGTCCACCTATATTATTATTTATTCCACGATAATTTCCTCTAGAACTGTGCTGATGATTTACTGTGAAAAATAATATTTTTATATAACGAATAATTGTATATAGTGGATGTATCATTATTTTTTTTTTTTACAGATGAGTTCACATACAGTGAGAAGTTGTTTTAAAAGGCTTCCTCCATTGAGAATGATGATGAGGTTGTTGATTGTTAAATACATGCCGCTCTTTAACATTTTCCTCTCCTTTTCCACCTGTATTTGGTGAATTTCCACGACTACATTCTGAATCCTTCAAAATAAATAACAAAATCTTGTTATATGTTAATCGCAAACTTATTATTATACTTTATGTAATATAAGGGAAATATTACTTTTTACAATAAATTAACAAATTTACCGTGTCACTAGCCGGTGCTGAGAGAGTGGATGCATCAGATCCAGTTGAGCTAGACAGAGAGTCCACCTCACTCAGTGGTACTGGGAATGTTTCTTTAATCCATCTACGATACTCTATTACCTCATCTGTCACGCGAATTATTCTTCCCAATATACTATATGTACAATAAAGATAATTTGGTTTAAAAAAATTATATAAAAATTTTTAATTTTTCACAGACAAGGTAAATGTAATGGAGTTATATATAACCTCTATTACAATCTAATTCAACCTTACCTTACTTTATTTGCATCATTAACTAGAATATTTAAAGGACTGACTGCCTGAGAAAGAACATAATATGCCCAATCGAATGCATCTTTTACATACAGAGCACCATAACTACTACGGCCTATATCATTACCAGGTGTAAGTGGATCTTCTATGCATAACAAAGAAGGTCGATGTCCATCTATCATGTCTCGTTGAACCTATAATTTATTAAACATTCAAAAATATTCCCAAAAAGGTAATGTCATAAGGTATATTATAATATATAAATAATCAATAGGCAAAAATATTTGTTAACGATTAGTTATTAGAGATTTCATTTCTGCTGGTATAATATATTACTTTTTATTAATACGTAGTATTGCTATTGGAGTAGAAACATCATCAATATACATTACCTCTTCTTTAGATATGTAAGTACCACCATCTTTTACTCGAATGCCTGTTTTTACATAATTGAATTTCCTACCATAGAGTTCCAAAAATTCAATCAACAATACTCCCAGATTAGCATTTGAACAATAAGCATTTTGTCTAGGATGCAACTAAAAAAGTATTCATTGTTTTATAGTATACATTCTTCATTATACATTCCCTTAAATTCATTACACAAGTAATGAATTATGTACAATGAATCATTACACAATTTAAATTTATTTAAAGCTGATGTTATAATCTATAGAGTTACTTAGTTTGTAGAAACTTACTTGCAGAAAACTGATGGTCATAAGTATTAAACTGTATGAAGAAATGCCACCAGTAAATACTTCATTAAGATCTCTTTGTAATAAAAACTGTTTCAGTACCATAACAAGCTTTTCTAGTACAGGAAACCGTCTTTTAAAAGAGTTTATCAATTCTGCTGATTTTACACCATTATTCATGTTAAAACTAATGTCTACTTTAATTTCTGTTTCTTTATCGGTAAGTTTGACAATTGGAACACTGGCCTTATCCAAAACTTTTAAAGAGGATGGTTCAGCAATATTTTGATCTAATAAAGCGCGCTCCAATGTACGTAATGGAAGATTTGTCCACATTCCAATTACAACTAAATCTATGTCACTGTAAAAATTATTGTTTTTGAACAAATTATGATTATTGCCAATACATCAGAAAGAAGAAACAACGAGGACAATGGTATTCAATATATGTTTATGTATATTTCATATTCAAACGATGGATGCAAAAGAAATATAGAGATTTTATATTTTTACAATTAATAGATCAAAGAGGATCAATTATAAAAATTCTATTATAATACATACCTAGTAGGTAAATATAGACCTGTACGAAAACTTCCAAATACTTCAACTTTCGAATCTGGCCAAAGATCATATATTACTTGTTCTATACGTTTAACCACTCGTATTCTTAAACTATGTTCTTCATTGGATGGACACATATATGAAAAGAAATCTTCTATTTCTTCGTGTAACCTGAGTAAGAAAATATCATTTGCTTGTTTTATGGAATGCTAAAGTAAAACTCATTGTCTTTGCTGACATATTATTTTTTCTATTTTATCATGTAAATGATATATTTGATATAATATCAATAATATTTCTATTTTTGTGTCTTACTATCATTATAAAAAAATTCAAAACATATTACCCCTTTATGAATGTAATGTCTTTGAATATTCATATATAATATAACATGCAATATTCTTTTCATTTATATATATATATATATATATATATATATATATATATTCATATTTCAAATTATATATTATATATTAATTTTTGACTTATTATCATTACCTGTTAATGTACAGATACAAATGTTAGATATTGAAATATCGGTGTTATACATATATAACTCTTCCATTTTATAAGAGCATAAAAAATTGTATAAAAAAATTTTTGCAAAAAATAATTTAGTAAGAATTTTATGGTTAAATAAATGATCATGTCAAAAACGTAGCTGTAATGAATAATCATGGGTAAAGAAGAAAAAAAAAAAAAAAGAAAAGAATGTTAAACTTAAGACAAGTCTATGTCACTAAAGAAATATTTTGACTAATCATTAATTCCAAATTCCATAAATATTCTATTATGTAACTATATATCCTACAAGAGGCACAGCAGCATGGTCTACAACTTATTACTAGCTAATTCCTTTTTATTCCAATAAATGAACAGTAAAGTATAGCATTTGTTCTCGAAGTAGGAAATCGATCGATCGTTAGTCGTACCTCTCCATTCGTATCGTGATTTTTTTCCGAGCAAGTTGGAAAAATTTTGAAATTTTGACCGAGCAAAGTAGAATGGCAATGTACCTAACCTTATAATGCCCATATGGACAAAGCTTATATACCCGTATATGAATATCGTAGAAATAACATAATGAATAAGGGTTAGAAGGCTTAGGTGATGAAGTGCTCACCCAATAACTCCTTTAGAATAATGTTTATTAGGCACACGCCACGGGCATCCACCGTATTCTCCGACCAAGGCATCATAATTGTAGTTCATGCCGTAGGTACTAGCACGATTATCACCTTTCCTACGTGATGGGTTATAATAACTATTGCAAGTATTTTGCTGACCACGATCTCCCGTACGATTATTAACCGAGTCGAAAGCTATAAAATCCTGTTGCATTTTAACGCCCATCACATTCGACGACGAATCGTTCTTCAGGGTTAAGATATCGAGACCTTTCTCAGCTTCCCAAATGTGTAACCATAAGTCCTTAGCAGGGCCGAACTGCTCCGGTTGATACCAACCGATAGTCGGATCCATTAAACAGTTATGGATTCCGTATCCGGCGATTAATCGTTTTCGCACACTACACTACGATTCCAATCTTAAGTCAACTTTAATTGAAAAATTATCTGCTTTATTGTAACCTGCGAACACTACGAAATTCATACATACAGCCGATGAACGCAAACAAACTACGGAGAGGTTCATGTCGATGTACTGCTTTGAGAATGGGAGTAGTCCGAGGGCCATAATATCAGATGGCGCTCAATTCAAAAACCCTCCGTCGTTTTGCACTTTTTTTCTTATCTTTTTCTTTTTTTTTTTACATTATTAATCTATTCCACCGTACATTCTATTTTTTCTTTTTTTTTCTTTCTTTCTTTTTACTTTTAATTATATGTTCTCGATCGTCAAATTTACGTAAGAAATCTGAATTCGAATGTGATTGGGAAAAAAATATTTCCCCAAGACACCCCATCGAGTTTCCTTTACATCGTAAAATCGTTCCAATTCCAATTTATCTTTGTAGTAATACAATATTGCCGTTAGATTTAAAAAGAAAAAAGAGAAAAGAAAAGAAAAGAAGGAAAGCAAAATTCAATACATGTCAACTCTTTTACGAGATTCTATAATTGTATAATTTTATTGTGCTAAAAAAAAAGTGTGTCAAATGTGGACAATTGATTTTATCTAACTTCTTAATTGATGACGTTGGGTCAGGGTTGTCAATAAATCATTGTCATGTCCCAGAATAAAAGGGTACGTAATAAGGCGGAGAAATTTTGGAAAAAAGAACAAAAAAACATTCTATCCTATAAAAATGACTCTTTTTAAGCTTATTTATAATTGGCGATGCAACAATTAAATAAAAGTTTCCCCCATTTTTGGTCGATCTATTTTCAACGATTCTACCTGAAATGGAGGAGGGTTGTAAAACGTTCTATTTCCCTAGTGCTTATGAGAATCTCGAACTTCTAAAATTCTCAAACGATATATGAAACAGAGTGTTCTCACCATTTTTAGTTGATGGAAAAATTGTGGAAGGATAGAACGTTCGATCTGCCTCGACGGAATTTTCTCGTACTACGAAGACTTCGAACGAGCATGAGAATCGTCAACGTCCTATCCATTGAATCCTTTCTATAAGAAGAATTTCAAGTGAACTCTTAGATATTATGTTACTACGATATTAGAATTTCCGAGGGTAGATTATACGTATTCGCGGATTAATATTATTTAATATCAGAATTATCCGGACGAAGGAGTTTAATCTTGGAACAAAAACGTATAAGATAAGATAAATAATAGGCGTTTATATTAAGAGAATATTTTGTCAATAAATTACTAGATGTCACTATTAGCGAAACGAATTATTTCTTTTTTTTTCGTCTTGTTTATATTCTAATTATGCATATTCTTTTTTGTTTCTGTTTCGTTTGGAGTAACCAAAAGTTTTAGTTTCTTTTTTTTTTTTTTTCTTTTTCTTGAACGATATATACACGCAAAATGCACTTCTCATTAAGCGTAAGAAAAATGTCAATGCCCTTCTTTGTTGTGAAGGCTCTAAAAATGTTTTATTTACATAGAGTCTCTTTGTTTCCTCCATTTACTATGCATAAGCAAATGATATTCTATATCCGTCTAAGTTATTTATTATCTATGGCAGATCGTAGAGAAGAGTAACGTTCGAGGGGGGCGAATAAAATATTTAATAATTAGGGAGAACTAGAAGGTACGCGGTCGGCTATGCGTGAATACGACGAGTTTTACCATTCGTAGCATAATTTAATATGGCGGCTTTGGCAATACTGCTGTTGGGACCAAATGACCACGCGTCTCGTCGAATTGTCGTGCCTTTAACTACGTTCGTCCGAAGTGCCTTTTTCTTCCCGTGATTTTTTTACGCTTTTTATCAATTTAGAGTATACGTATATTTAATTGATAGAATTTTAAGATATAACTCCCCCCCCCCCCGGTGGTGTTCGTGTTCCTCGATAATTGTTCCTGTGAAAAAGAGAAAACGGTAAGTATATATGTATATTTCTCTTGACATAGGAAAGAACGGTTTTGCATAGTCGTTTCATGGATTGTCACGGGTGAATCACACCTCCTTGAGCTCGTACGCGCATAAACGAAGTTTAATTGATATTAAGAGGGGACAATTATCAAGGATCTGGAACTGTGAGCAGCTTCAACCGCCTCCTCCGACAGTTCACCGTTTGCCGACAACGTAACGTGGATATTTACTAGCTTTCAAAATTTCTATTTTTATCCCTTGTGTTCCCGGTTTACTTACGTTGTTTCCGTTTCATCTCCAGCGTCTCTAATAGTGATATTTTACGATAATACATTGTGTTGTTTCATTCGTCGATAGGAATTAGATTTAGGATCATTTTATTTTTATCGTTTTAGTTATTTTTTTTATCGTTTCAAATTTTTATCTTTATTGCGCAATTGTATTTTGAGATTTGACTGGAAAAAACCAGATAAACAGTCGTTGAAAGTGTTTCTCTCCTGTTTCTTTTCTTTTCTTTTATTTATTTTTTTTTACCCTTTCTGATCCATCATCAATTCTTGTTTCAATATTAGATGTCAATGATACTAAGTTCTTAAAGAGCAAACGATACCTGTTGTTGGAGATGCGATGGAGTTTATTACATAATTACATACGTGCTAGATTTTGACATTGACACGCTTTTTTAACGGATTTTGAGAACTAATTATGTCAGATTGACGCTGTGGATTAAAAGAAGTGTTATAATATCAATGTGATTATGATTCCAAACAGATTGTCTGATAGTGCACAGAGTAATATGACAGCTAGCACTCAATTTGTGTTATATTTACATAAAACAAGAAGAACTGATGTATCTTTTTTTAATTCATATTACTTTTTCAATATGACACTTGGTCGTGTTTTTAAGGGTGAGTCCCTTGTTAGTCAATATTTTGTCATTTATTCACGAGCAAACACATAGTTTGGGAATGTGCTTAATACTTAGACAGCTAATATTTAGAGAGCAGTAATATTATTATGCTAGGTAGAATATATCATACAATGATGTTAAGTCGATCGTCGAAAATAGAAAATTTACTGAGTATCTATTTTACTTCTTTTTTTTTTTCTTTTTAGGTAAGGGACAACCTAAAGGGCAAGCAAGAATGCCTGCGGAGATGGACATACGCGTCAAAGTTATATATAATGGGTAATGCGCAATTTTGTATTATAACATGCTGTAACAGAATAAATCTAGCTTGCGCTAGGTTTCATTTATTGCTATCAATACCCGATATTGCTGTCCTGTTTAATTTACTTTATTTTTCTTTTTTATTTTTTTTCTCTTTTTTAATGAATGGTCTCTTTTTAATCGCCACCGTTAATAACGTATCCTTGTTCATGGAAAAGAATTCTCTTATGATTTTTTTTTCAAAGGCTCATAAGGCGTCTTGTCGATTATATTGAAACAACTTTATATATATATATATATATATATATATATATATATATATATATATATATATATATTCTTTGAAATATTGAAATTCCACCCTTCCCATTGTTACTTCGTACATTTTTAGTTCATACAATGTCAGAACAATTAATTGAAATATGAAGTCGTTCGTCTTGGAATGAATGAAAATGAAAATCGTGATGTTGCACGAGCAAGGGACGTAAGAGGATGATATGTCGAACTTTATAGATTAAAAATTTAAGAGAAGTTAATTTCGATTCACGAGTGTCATTCGTTATCGTACATTTTCGCTTTGCAAACGTTAATGCTTGGTCGTAATGGTTGTTCAATGACAATTATCCACTCGGCGTTGCCAAGTTGATTCAGCGCGCGAGCTCTTGTACAGCAGCAGCGTGGCAAATCTATGTAACGCTAATGGCACGTCCTGGATTTGCTGCTCTCTCACATGGCTGTGGCGCGGGTATTATCGCTTAACGGAAGAGAGTATGTATGAGAGATATTGTCGTTTCTTTCTTTTTTGTTTTTGTTTCTTTTTTGGCACGGTTATTGGTAAAACAGAAAATACAAAAAGAAAAAGAAAGAAAGAAAGAAAAAGAAAACACGAAGAGCGTTTTTTCATCGATCAATGTATATCCGTTACGTGCATTGACGTTAATTCGCTCGTTCTCACATTGAAACGTTGATTTCAGCTGGAAATAAAAGAACCAAATACCTTTTTCTTTTTTTACGTACTCGAAAATGCAGCAGGAGCTGCATTCGAGAGCTCTCTCTCTCTCTCTCTCTCTCTCTCTCTCTCTCTCTCTCTCTCTCTCTACTTCTTTTTTTATGAGAAAAGAACGTATCTCAGATGCGATTTCTCGCGATAAATTATTATCAGGTTCTTTCTTTCTTTCTTTTTTTTTTAATTTTTTTTTTGTTCAATTTTTATTTAATCGTTCGAACACTATATTTCTCTCGTGCTAATAATTAGAGAAACGAGAGAGGAACGTACATTTATCTCTTCGTGACATACTAAACATACTAAAACGATAGAAAGAGTATGTGTACGCGCGTGTTCGATGATGAATCGCTCATCCGTTACTTTGTTTTGTCCTTTTTTTTTGGTGTGGAGGAGGAGGAGGGCTTAGTAGTAGATCGTTACGTTTGAAAGGTGAGGCGCACGGAAATGAAAGGGATCAATCGGAGAGGATGTTACGGGGATTTTGTAAAGAAAATATCTAAGCGGTGATTACGAAGAAAGAGAGGGAGGGTTAGAGAGGATGAAAAGGGATGGGATGGGGTGGGGCGACGATGGGTGTTCGTCGGTAAAGGAACAATAGATTTCGACGATTGGTTAGAATGATAAATGAAAATTGATGCGGGGGTGGGGTTACGTCGGTGGACGTATTTCTTACGATTATATTTTTAGAAAAAAAAGGAAAGGAAAGGAAAGAAAAGAAGTATATTTTTTTTTTTTATCCGACATCTCGTATAAGAGCCCAATTTTATATCAGGGAGGTCCAAATTACATACGTGACGGCCGGGATCTCGGTGGATACGTTGCGGGAGGAGATGAGAGCGATATGCGGGTTCGGTGGCGCAGGGCCAGGTTCAGGGCCGGACCAACAATTCACCATGAAGTGGGTCGATGACGAGGGGGATCCTTGCAGAATCGCGTCGCAGGAAGAATTAGACGAAGCGCTGCGACTGTACGAACTAGAAAAGGACACGGAAATAACGATACACGGTCAGTATCATCAGATCTCTGTCTCTTAAAATATCTTCAACGATTTAGACGACACGCGGATTTTATTTCATTGTTTCTCATCGATTGACAAATTTATACAAACTAAATAAGAGAAAAATAGAAACGAACGAAACGAATGGGATAGAATAGAATAGAATAGAATTCAATCGAATAGAATCGAATCGAATCGAACGAGTATGTATGTATATATATATATATATATATATATATATATATATATATATATATATATATATTTATTAGAACGATAATATGATTTATCTCTCTCTATCTCTCTCTCGCGCGCGCGTTTGCGAAATAAATACTCGAATGAAGTTTGCCACGAAGCAACCTTGTCGCTCCTTCTGGAAATATATATATATATGTCTGTATGTATGTATGTATGTATATGTATGTATATCATTATTAAAAGTGAATATATAGGTGGGTAGGTACTCTTGCTTTTAATGGGTTTCGCGCGTTTATTTCGTCAGGGTAGAAAGTAAATTACTCAACTTACGAATTATTCTACCATAATTTTAGACGAACGTTCGACTGCCATTTTTCTTTTGAAACTACATTTCTTGTTTCTCTCTCTCTCTCTCTCTCTCTCTGTCTTCCTCTTTTTCTTTCGAAGAAAGTATATTACCTATCTAACCGAGTATCTAAGTACATATGTTACTGGAGTGTTTCATAAATAAATTGACAATGTTCTGTTTCTTTCTTTTTTTTTTTTTTTTTTATCATGTCAGCTCGAAATCGTCAAATTTGCAAAAGTTCAATTACGATAGTTCTTCTCGATCTCGATCGTTCGATGCGACAATCATTGAGGTCGATATTTTTTTTCTTTTTATCTCTTTCACAGAACTCGGTATAGAATATTTGTTTTAAATGGTATTTGAATGCACTCTTGTCCAGTGTTAGTACAGGTCAGCACACTTTGCTCAGTTGCTCGATGTGTCGTGTAAATGTAGGATCGTCTAACTAGAGAACCTAACACCTCGTTGTCACGCGTGTTTCGCTAAGAGAAATGCATTAGAACGTTAAACAATGTTTACGCGTGTTTAAACGGCGTTTAAAGTCAAGCTTGTCGAAGTGTAAAAGCAGAGTTCGTGGGAATTATTTAAGAGAGAGCTCGTTTTGCTTATATTATTGCGAAAGACAATAACGTCTTTTACCATTAAAAATTCGATATTTAAATGTATAATAACGTTAGGACGTTAATCTACTTGGATTTGAAAGTTTATGAGCATGCGGGTCGGATAAATAAAATGTATATTATGGATTAAATATTCAAAAAGCAAACAAATTTTGGAAGTAGTAATTGGGTTAACATCTTTTTAAAACCATTCTTCTAACGTACTATTCTATACGTGAATACGTAGTACTCCAGTTATTTCAACGAACGAACCGAGTCCCAAACCTAGGTATTAATAACTATCCCTATTGTCTTACCGTGTCTAAAAGGACAAAAGAGATATCGAACAGTCACGATTTGGATCACTACTTTTAGTAGAAGATACCTTCTATACTTGGATCAAAGAACCCGGTTACTAACATAGAGTAACCAAAACTCGATGTCCCTGAATTGTCGAAAAATATCACGTTAATTGGTCCTATGAACGAGTTAGAAAAGTCCGGAAATAATTCTTCCGAATAGAGCGTGCGCGCGCGCGTGTGTGTTGAATTATTAGCAAAGAACGAATTTCAAAAAATCAATTTACCTGCATTAATATATAGAAACCGATTCATCGCTTTATAAGAATAATTTAAGACGTTAGAATTGTTTTGCGCAGTAGTTAAGAAGTTGCGATAATACAACCAGCTTTGATCCCTGTAACATGAATCTTCCGTTAAGATTTAGGTGAGCGAGTAGAAGGTGTCCTAGGAGCGCAGCATCCTGCGCAGAGATTCTTTGGTGTCCTGTCAGCCTCTCTTCTCACCCTCTCTTGCTCCACACCCGTAGTCGCAAGAGGCGTGTTTCTTGATAGTCGAGGAAAAGAAAGGGGCTAGGAACAGTGCATAGACAAGGAGAGACAGAGAGAGAGAGATACTTTCCATCTGGTTTTGTGTTCGTCTTCTTCTTACGTTTGCTCGTTGTCCTGTTTCTCCTTGCCTTCTCGTCAAAGTTGGCCAGCGTTGTTAGCAGAACGGCGTAGGGAAAGAAGCAAAGGGGTAGTAGTAGTAGCAAAGGGGTAGGACGGTTCGCGTTAAACCTAAAGAGGGTGTAGATATAGGAGGAAGAAGAGGAGAAGGAGGAGAAGGAGGAGGAAGAGTTGGAGAGGGTGGTGGAAGTGGAGGAGAGAGAAACGAGGGAGCGCCCACCACCGGCGTCCTCGAGTTTGCGCGTTTCGCTTCGGTCGGTAGCGCGCGCCGAGCGACGCTGCCAGTTAACGCATCCTGCCGTGGCAGTCGATATCCTCGTACGGACCGATCAGCAAGGCCGCTATCATCATCGTTAAGAGTTCAAAAAGAGAAGAGGAGTGACGACGAGAAGAGTAACCGTGAGTCTTTATGTATCACGAGGGATTCGTTTAATAATTGAAAAGGAAGAAGGAAGAAAGGAAGGAAAAGAGGCGAGGGTAGTAGAACGAAACGGAGAATAATCATTGTTTTTCTCTTGTCGACGGACGACTCGCCCATTTGTTTTAATCCCTCCCCCATCGTCTACTGATTCCTGTGCGTTCGCTAGGTGTCTAAAGAAGACTGGAAGGAAGGAGAAAGTTGAAAGAGAGAGGTCGCAAAAGAGGCGGTAAACGTGCATCGATCGAGGGGCAGCGATTCGTCGCACGCTCATCCGGATTCCTGTGAAAGAGAGAGAGAGAGAGAGAGAGAGATAGATAGATAGATAGAGAGAGAGAAGGGAAAAAAGCGAGAGAAAGTGTGAGACGCATCAAAAGGGAGGGGAAGGAAGACAGAGAAGGAGAGAGAAAGAGAAAGAGAAAGAGAGAGAGAGAGAGAGAGAGAGAGAGAGAGAGAGAGAGAGGGTAGAGAGGATAGAGAGGGAGTTTGGCGTTGCCAGCGAAAAGAGGCAAGGCAGGATAGAGGAAGGTCACGCGCCGGCACGGCTGGAGTCGGTGCGAAATGGCTTGGGGCTACTGGAGCGCGACTTCCGTCAGCGATCGAAGTCGGTCGCCGCGTCGAGAAAAGGACAAACAACAGCAGCAGCAACAACAACAACAACAACAGCAACATCAAACGTTGCATCAACAGCAGCAACAACAACAACAACAACAACAGCCACAACAACAACAATACCAGGAAGTGTCGCAGGGTGGCTATGGGGTTCAACAGTTGCAGGCCGAGTCTTCTGTCCCTATTGGCAGCGGAGGCCTAGCATCGGAGGAACCACCCCGTGGCACGATGATCCAAGCTGGTTCCTTCTACTCTTATACCGCAGCAACAACGGCAGCCGCTGCGGCAGCCGCGGCCGCGGCCGCGGCTGGACGTCGAATCGGTGCTCCTTCGATGATCGAAGGTCCTTCCTCTTCCTCCTCGAGCGGCATACAAATGTTACCGAGGGAACGACACGGCGTAAAACCCCCGCCAGTTGGCAATTATCCGCCATCGCCTGGTAGCGACTCCGGTGATTATGAGCAAACACCGCTCGGCGGTGGTATTGGCGGCGGTTCTCGAGCGACCGAGTGCTCGCCACCGCCCCTACCTCATGCAGCCACCAGTCCACACGGCATTGCCGCCGCCGCCGCCGCCGCTGCTGCTGCTGGTGGTGGTGGTGGTGGTGGTGGTCTCGGTCTCGGTCCCGGTGCCGACATCCTGGCACAACCATGCTCCTCCTCACGGATGAAATTACTCGCCGACGATACGGCCGAGGAATACTCGGACGTCGACTCAGCTGGCCCTGAGATTCTCTACGCTAGCAATGGCCGTGGTATCGGCACCACTGGCTGCCTATTGCACGGTCCCTGCGCTGTTAATCCACCGCCGGAACCCGCGCCTCCTATACCCCCTCTCCTGGACGAACACACCTCGGCATCCTCGCACATTTGGTTCAACGAAATCACCTGGGGTAGGTCTTTCTACTACGACTCGTCTTCTTATACTTATTCTCATTCTCATTCTTATTTATCCTCTCTCTCTCTCTCTCTCTCTCTCTCTCTCTCTCTCTCTCTCTCTCTCTCTCTCTCTCTCTCTCTCTCTCTCTCTCTCTCTTGTCCCTTCTCTTGTCGTGTTCGTATTCAACTTTACGTCGAAGTTATTTATCGATTGGACACCTCTCAAGTTCTCCCTCACTTGGAATTCTTCTAAGTTTCTTTCCACGTTGGTAATGCTCGTCAGAGAGAACACGCTGCCTTTATTCGCGGTGTCGTCCCGGTCTAACGAACCTAAGTGTGTACCTAATACGACGAACCTTTATAAACATGCAACTTTGCGCAACCACCGAGGCGCCACCACCCTCTTTTTTATATCTAGGGGGACAACCTACCTACCTACCTACCTACTCACCTACCTACCAACACTACTCTCACCCTTTTCTCCTTCTATTTTAGCCCTTTGTCGTGCGATACCAATCGATTTCGTACGATTGGACACGCATTATATTTATATTATTTCTTTTTCTCACTCTATCGTCGGGAATACGATTAAACGAAAATTGTATTCTGTCGTTTTAATTCGTATTGGACTTGCGAAAACAAGAGAGAGAAATTAATTTATATATATATATATATATATATATATATATATATATATATATATATTTCTTCATACGTTACCGAATGGCATGTTTTTTTTTCTTTTTTCTTTCTTTCTTTTCTTTTTTTTTTTTTTTAAATATAATCTCGATTCAAAAATTTGCAGCATTCTATAGATTAAAAATGAATTGCCAATAGAGTTACGATTGTATTGTTATAATCGAAAATTTTCGGATGATTTTATCTTCGAAGGAGAGAATCTATAGATTTGCATCAAACTTTTGTTCACAAGGTTATATAAATATAAACCTTATAGATTATGCTTGTGGATGGTTGGAGTGTTGAAAAAGAACAACCACGGAATTTTTAATATCTATTGTACATTATGAATACTTATATACCGGGGACGGGGGGGGGAGGGGTGAATATTAATGAGAATTGAAGATAAGGTAAGTGTTTCGAGGGTTTATGAACCAGCCGACGTTTTGGGCTGATGTTAAAAAAATAAAAATAAAAATAAAAATAAAAATAAAAATACAAAAAAAAGTGAGCGAGAGAGAGAGAGAGAGAGAGAGAGAGAGAGAGAGAGAGAGAGAGAGAGAAGATTGGAATTTTCTTGCCATCTGCGAACGAGTCATTCGAATTGAACGTTAACGCACGAAACGTTAAGAGTTAATCACGTTGGCGATGCTTTCAACGTCGTCAGAAAGTAATTCGGTTTTGGTCTTTGATGCGCCGGTGCTTCCTACGAGAGGCCATCGTAGGACCATTCTCAAAGCTCGTTTATCACCTCGCGGCACGCTCAAAGAGACGCGAATTTATGCGAGCAATCGCGAAGCTAATGCTTGCTCGTTAAAATCCATGTTTTTTCTTTTCTCTCTCTCTCTCTCTCTCTGTCTCTCTCATTCGAACGGAGTGGTCTACTCAGTATTTTTTTTTCTCTTCATCGACATACCACTTTAAAACAGCAGGCTTTAGAAAATATCATTTCGATGATTTATCAGTTGAAGGAACAAATTTTTTTTCGCGATCTACCAAATTATATCGTTACTTCGTACCTGTAAATGCGTGTGCGGTAATTTTTGAATTATTTCTGATCTGGATGTTATGGTCTTTTACATTAATGAGACTAGTTTAATATTATTTTTCTTCGAAATTTCTTGAAGTATGAATCGTGCGTTATAAAGGGTTAAAATGAACAAAATTTACACACACACGACAATGGACTATTTTAAGTGTATGTATAAATCCTGTGGGTGTATATATATATATATATATATATATATATATATATATATATATATATATTTCGTGATCTTTCTCAACCATTGTCACGTCTAGACAGCATACGATATTTGAACTGAAATTCCCGACAAGTCTTGCGAGTCCATTTTCGTTGAACAGTCATACTGACGCTGCTGACTCTCAAAGGTTTTGTGACGTTTTTAGAGCGCATAGGAGAGAAAAAACTTTGTTCTACAGAGAGAGCTTCCACCATCTTTTCCGCGGTTACCGTGAAGATTAAAGCAGCCTGTTCTCTCTCTCTCTCTCTCTTTCTCTTTCTCTCTCCTCTCTCTTTCTCTCTCCATTTGTGCGGACGAATAAGTATAATATTTCCGCTTCGATCGATCTCTCACAAGTTGTTCAACGTAGTACCATCACGTAGGTGATCGCGTAATCGTTCAGACGCGCTTTAGCGTTTCCTCGGTTCTCTTCTTGTGCATCATAAAGAAAAGTAGAACTTTACAGTGTCGTTTGAACGGCACTTCGTGTTACGTCCTTCTCTCTCTAACCCTCGTCTACGATACCTCTATCTATCTATCTATCTATCTATCTATCTATCTATCTATCTATCTATCTATCTATCTATCTACCTACCTACCAACCAAGCAACCAAGCAACCAACCAACCAATCTTCCTACCTGTCTTTCTACCTACCTACCTACCTACCTACCTACCTACCTACCTACCTACCTACCTAACTCCTATGTACATATCTCTTGAACTTACAGAACGTAAAAGCTTTTTCGAATCGTGTCACGTTGTTTGCACTGCTCTTCCATTCGTGCAATGAAACACAATAGCGCGTTTGTACTCGTTTTTTTGGCCTTGACCAAATTAATTATGAAACTTATCAAATCCAGCCCCTCCCTCCTCCTCCTCCTCCTCCTCCTCCTCCTCCTCCTCCTCCTCCTCCTTCTATTTTTCCTTCTTTTCTTATAACTTTGTTTTTTTTCTCTGTCCACTTTTCCGTCTTCTCGTTTGTCCTTTCTTTCTTTCTTTCTTTTTTTTTTCTTTTATTTTAACCTTAATCTTAATGTTTATTTATCCATTTATTTATATATTTATTATCGACGCGTTTTCGTACCTTGGAATAAATCAATTGAAGGATATAAAATTTTTTTCCTTTCTATGTATATATTTTTTTTTCTCTTTACTCTTTTGTCTCGTTCGTTTTATTTTTTTTTCATTCTTGTATTCCGCTCGAAAAGCTTAACCAACGTATTCACGTAATCTCATCGAATGATAATACCATACTTATTATACATCGCCCGGCGATGTTCTTTATAAAGATTTAATTGGTCTGCTTCCGCACTCTCTCGAGCACGCAAAAGGAAGAAGGCGGCCGATAGCTATACACGACTACACAACGCGTGTATATACCACACCTTTCCCGTCTATACGTATCGACTATATATGTCCGTCTCTCTTCTTCCTTCTATTCGTGTTCCATTGCAACGGTCGTCGTCGTCGTCGTTGAACAACGACAGACCTAGGGATATATACCGTTCGTGTGTCCTAAATTGGTGAAACGATCTCGCGACGAAATTCGATAGAGGGTAGATAGAGGGTAGAAGAAACTCCTTCTCCTTCTTATCGCTTTTTCTCTGGCCTCCTTTGTGTGTATTAATTTCGTGATGAATGTGTGTGAGAGATAGATAGAGATAGGTAGATTGGTAGATAGGTAGATACATAGATGGATGGATGGATAGAGAGTGAGAGAGAGGGAGAGAGAGGGAGAACCGTTAGATGCGCTCGTAATAATTTGTACGAACTTATCCTAGCAAGAAAATAGTTGTATGCAATGAGAAGAGGGAAAAAATAATTACAATCTCCCCCCCCCCTGGCAAAAAGTTTTCGATCGGAAATTAATTAAAAACCAAACGAACGAACGTACGCACGAACGCACGCACGTTTGTGCTTTATAATTATAAAATGTTATTATTTATTGTTGAAATCCGTTAATGGGAAAGTAAATGTGGCTTTATGGTGTGGAATAAGTATGAATGAGATACGATAGAGATTGTTATATATATATATATATATATATATATATATATATATATATATTATCGGGACAACGAAATGATCGGAAAAATAGGCCGTGTTTGAATCGAATAGAGTATAATTATGTAGAAGATCGGGGATATCGGTCGACGAACAAAAGTCGCGATAATAAAGTCGTGAAAATTACAAAATTTATAAAATCGTCGTGGGAAGATCGTAAAAATATTATCTCTTCGATGTGCCATCAATGATCACACGCGTGGAAACATGACGTGATATTAACGAAATCTTATCTTTTTCGTTAATTCGAAATTAACAAATCGAATCGATTACTTCTTTCTCCTCGGATTTAAAATTGATCAAAAACTTTTTTCCAAGCAACATATCGTTCCTTCTTTCTTTTCTTTTTTTTTTTTTTTTCTTTTCATGTCGATAATAAGTAGGAACTTTCGTTATTTTGTTTCTTATAATCATTTCATACTACGAAACCTCTCCCCCACATATTTTTTTCTTTTTACTTTTCCATTAATTTCTCAACAATATACAATAATATGCGATAGTATGAAACGTAAAACATAAATCTATGTGTTTTTAGTTAATTTCGTATTAACGTGTGTCTGATCGAAAACTTTTTGTCAGGGGTTGTAGGAGAAGGAGAAGGAGGAGAAGGAGGAAGTGGTGGTGGTGGTAATGGTGGTGGTGATGGTGGTAGTGGTGGTGGTGGTGGTGGTGGTGGAGGTGGTGGTGGTGGTGGTGGTGATTAAGGTAAGTTATAGATATTGCCTTTGACGTCATCTGTTTGAAAAATTGCGTCGAGTAACGGCTGTGTATGGCGGATAAATTTGGGGGAGGGGGAAAGTCATAGGTACGAAACGGCTTTTAATAAGGAAAAGAAAATAAAGTTTGCTCGTGCAAAGGGCCGGGGGATGGAGGAGTAGGAGGAGGATAGTAGTAATCGAGATCTATGATAGTACGTATTTATTTCAAACTGATTGCGATGGGGTCGTGATTAAAATTCCAACGTATATTATCGTTGAGTGAGAAACAAAATCATAGTTGCATATTGCAATCTCGAGATCGTACACGTGTGTATATATATATATATATATATATGCATGTACGTATCTATATTTATGTCGTTCTGTTTTACATATGCGATTCTTTGCCAGTGACGTAATCATTCGGGTCTCATCTATGTTTGGTCATACACGTGGGTGAGTGTTCCTCCCCTCATATTTCTCTCATCCTAGATTTATATACACATATATACGGTTAAATCGCTTGTTTCGTGCTTACGAGTTTTTTTTCTTCCTTTTCTTTTTTTTTCTTTTTTTTTTTTACGCAGCAATGAACATTTTTCTTTGAAAATTTTTAATAATCCTTTCGTAACTTGCGTATCTTTTACGTTTTATCTTTTTTAATTAAAAATGAAAAAGTACGGCGCGCGTGACGTGTAAATAAGAAGAGTGTTGCGTAAGACAGTCGGTGTTCAAAGAGGGATATTACCGATATTAACGATTTTATGAAAGTAATACGAATGCGATTCGTTCTTTGTAATATACACGTTGTTGTAAGTATTATATACAATGCGGCTTATTATATTTAACATTTTGTATATGATGCAAAAAGAGATAGATGGATAGATGGATAGAGAGGAAGAGAGAGAGAGAGAGAGAGAGAGAGAGAGAGAGAGAGAGAGAGAAATAACTTGGAAAATACAAGACGAGTAAATCTTTTTTTTTTTTTACTTCCAATCCAATAGAACTTCTTAACCAGACCTTAGTAACTTATAGATCGTATAGAAAGTACATTTAATAAATAACGTATATAAATACGAGAACGTGCGTTTCTCTCGGGTTGTTTGTTTTGATAAATCTTTTTTTTTTTTCTCACGTTGGAAAATATCACAAGAGGAAAACACAGTTTGACTCACAGCGAACCACACGCAAATACAATACATGAGAAGAGGAGGAGGAGGATGATCGAGAGATAAACTAGAGTGATGCCTTCGCACACGGGGCGTATCTCTTCGAATGTTATTACAATGAGTATTATCAACGTACGCATCGATGTACTGGTTCGTAATCAGCTGTTACCGGTCTTTTATCTTATCTTACACGCTGCAAATCGCGATTCTCGTGTTAGAGGAACTAGAGAGAGAGAGAGAGAGAGAGATAGAGAGATAGAGAGAGAGAGAGAGAGAGAGAGAGAGAGAGAGAGAGAGAAAGAGATAATCTTATCATGTCGCCTAACCGGTTGGTACGCTACGCTCGTGCTTCGTTACCTTCTTCGTCGATTTCAGTTTCTAATCGAGAGTTCGAGATCGCGCGAGATCATTCTCTTCTCTCTCTCTCTCTCTCTCTCTCTTTTTCTTTCTCTCTTTCTCTCTCTCTCTCTTTTTTCTCTATCTCTCTCTTTTCTTATTTCTCTCTCTCTCTCTTTCTTTCTTTCTTTATCTCTCTCTCTCTCTCTCTCTCTCTCTCTCTCTCTCTCTCTCTCTCTCTCTCTCTCTCTCTATCTTTGAACGCACGGATGTCGTATTCGCGTGTATCACCTTCTTCCTCCTCTCGTATGGTGGTACAAGGCAAAACGAGACTAGACAAATTCTCCGACTCCTTTCGTAGGTACGACGAAGATAAACAAGATCCGGACGCGGTCTATTATAGAATTAAATTTACATTATATCGATTTGTGTCCGATGGTGTTTTCGTCAGTATCATAATTTATCCGTTTGTCAATTTATCTCTCTCTCTCTCTCTCTCTCTCTCTCTTATATTAGACACGTGTTTATATATATACATATTATATGTACATAGGTAACATACACGTAACCTCGATTTGTCGAGCAAACGCTATTAAGAGTATTTCAAAGTCATCCTCTCGTGCCTTCGTCATTGATCACTCTCGTAGTTTGCGCGCCATAACGCCGCCTGTGACACCGTTCTTTATTAAAGAGGACGTCGAGAGAGAGCGAGAGAGAGAGAGAGAGAGAGAGAGAGAGAGAGAGAGAGAGAGAGAGAGAGAGAAGAAGTGCTCCAAATGGTCTTCCTCGTTCGCCTCTTCTCGATTGCGGAAGGTGGTGCATTATGCTTTTTATTTCCTTCCATTCGAATCTCTAGTCTCTACTTTTATCTCTTTTTCTTTTTTCTTCTTTTTTTCTTTTTTCCTTTTTGCCCTCTCTATCTCTCTTTTTCTTTTTTTTTTTCAAACACGATTTTCTAAAGGAAATCAGCAATTATGTTGATCATTGCGTTCAAGTATTATCTCGGTTTTCACAAGACATTCCTTCTCGTCCTACACATTTTGAATTCTATCTTTTATTCTCTCTCTCTCTCTCTCTCTTTCTTTTTATTTATATATATATATATATTTTTTTTTAATTTACTTTAATATACGTTAATATTCCATTGCATTTAACATATAAATTGGTGTTTTAGAAGAGAATAATAATAATAATAATAATAATATTTATTTGTTCCAAGATAGTAGATCGGACATACAATGAGACCACTTTGTTAGCTTCGTTACGTTTTCTCTATCTGCTTTGTATAAAATCCAAGATATTTAACATACAAATTGATATTTTAAATATTGTATTATTTTTTAGTTCTTTTTTCTTCTATCTATTTATTGATTTGTTTATTTATTTTGTTTTTTAAATTACTTTTTCCTTATCTCTCTTATGCGCAAGAGAGAAGAAAGTCGATCGTAATCACTTCGTGTCGATTTTATCTTTTTACAACAATATCGATTTATTTATTTATTTTTTCTTTTAAGAGATTTTAATCGATTTTAGAAACACACTGTCGTGCGTTCGAAGAACGTGTCGATTAAATTAATACGATACGATTACGCTTACTTAGAGATACCTAATCTCTTTTAGTGTCTCGTCGGAATAAAAATATAGCCTATATTAAACTCTGTTACGTGTTTATAGTGGCAAATATTCCAAACGATTTTCGCTTTTGGTCGTCGGTACGTATGTACTGTACGTATATCTGCGAGGAAAACGTATCATCGTGTTTTCAATTCGAGAGAGAGAGAGAGAGAGAGAGAGAGAGAGAGAGAGAGAGAGAGAGAGAGAGAGAAAGAGCTTAAAGCGACACTCAGCACCGATGATGTTACTTTAATTGCTCAACTCGAGGCGACACGATGTCACGAGAAAAAAGACGCGTTCATTTTTACTCGAATCGAATCCACTCGTCGCCAGTCGGTTCTCGATCGTTTTCTCTTTGACCCTTTTTTTTATAGCTCAATATGTGATATATGTATGTACCGATATATATATATATATATATATATATATATATATATATATTTATATATACATATACATATATATTATTTACGAGTATATCTAAACAACCGGGTTGTTAAAATTTTTGCGATTAAAAAAACTCGATCCGTTGTCGATCGTTGATCATGTTTAACGTCAAGGCTAATTTCAATTTTCCTTTTAAATAATTATTAACATAATATATTGTGAAAAGAAGTTGGGATAATATTATTTATGGTGGTAACCCGCGAAGGATTAAATTTATTATCGAAGTATATATATATATATATGTATATACCCGAAAGATATTGATAGTTGGAAAACATTATAACTTGTATCTACATAACGATACTTTATAACGAGTACTAAAAGCACACAAACACACCACGCGAACTGTAAAACGCTACTCGTTAAAAATTTTTCTTTTCCGTGCTCTCTTAATCTCGAAGTTCACGAACACGAAACGATCCGAAACTTTGGTAATAGCTAATGTAATTTCTCTTTTTTCCAAAAGATTTATAGCCTTAACTTTAACCAAATGAATTTTACCTTTGGACAGTTTACACAGGTTTGATATGTATATGTCTGTGTATACGTAATACGCGGGGTACATTTTTTTTACCGCTTACACGTACGTGTACGATCGAGAAATTATGGGGTTTTCGTGTTCTCGAAGTACAATTTTCATAGAACTCACGTACGCGTACATGATATATTAACATTCTATTACTCTTTTTTTCTCTTTCTTTTTTTTTTTTTTAAGGCGATAGCGCGAGTTCGTCGGTTTTTGTAATTGTAGAACAGAGGAAGAGAGAGAGAGAGAGAGAGAGAGAGAGAGAGAGAGAGAGAGAGAGAGAGAGAGAGACA
>OU426858.1:6751426-6758926 GCA_911387685.1 Dolichovespula media
TGTTGTAATGCTGATCGTCTTCGCAACAATCAATCATCACGTTGTCATCATGCCAGGCTCTCATTATATTTTCTTTTTATTTTCTACATATCGATGCTCGCGCGCGCGCGCGCGCGCGGTTATTACATACATAATGAATATCACACAGGTACTCCAATCACCGTAAATCCTTTCACCCTAATACCACCCCCACATGAAATTCCTTTCAGCCCTTTGTGACAATTATTTGGTTTCATTTTCCAAAGGAAGCATATACAGACGCGGAGCACGTAGGTGGAGGAAGCTGTACCGGGTGAATGGACATATATTTCAGGCGAAACGCTTCAATCGGGTAAGCATCAATATATCTATGTGTGTGTGTGTATACATAAATATATATCTACATATATATATATATATATATATATATATATATATATATATTTTTTTTTCTTTAACAATTAAAATTTTTCATTATTAATTCGATATATGTGTGTATATATATATATATATATATATATATATATATATATATATATATATTTCTTTTTTCTTTTTCTCTATCATATACATATCAATCACCATCGAGCCTGTTTATTATATTCGTATAAATCTTTTTCTCTCTCTATATATATATATAGAATTCTATCTTTTTTCCCTCTCGTTTAAAACATGATCAAACGACACGATATAATAATATCGTCCGAGGAAAGAGGAGGAAGGAAAAACTTGCTGGCTAGTGAAAGTTCGTTTATAATCGAGCTTTCTCGCAGAAGGATCTTCTCGTTTATTTTCTTACTTTCTTTTTTTGTTTTTTTTTTTTTTTTTAGTTCCTTCGTTCTTTTTATCCTTTTCCCTTACTCTTTCTTTTATCTTTTCTCTTCGTTGGAAAGATTATATACGCAATGACACACATTAATTATTAGCTGTTCTGGCATATAGAATAATAAAGCTATGCCGCCTATTATTATATACGTACGTTTCAATATTAATTTTTCTCATCTACACGGCCCTGTGCAGAACTAATGCAATAAACGTGGTAGTAACGTGGATTCGTCTCGATGGTCGGAGAGGCTGAGAATAACGTATGGCGGAATCGGATCGAGACTCTGATACGATGAGGGAGATAAAAGGAGAAATAGAATGTTTTGTGTGTGTGTGTGTGTGTGTGTGTTTGTGTGTTCGCGTGTTGTGTGTGGAAGAGAGAGGGAGAGAAAGAGATAGAAAACAAATACACACGCACGCACGCACGCACGCACGTACGCAAGCACACATACAGACACACACACAAACACGCACGAACGGAGACAGAAAAGGGCCAATATATAGGTACTATCGATAACTAACTTCCTTGTTTGACTTCCTTCTCAGCGGGCGTTCTGCGCTTTCTGCCAGGATCGGATCTGGGGACTGGGTCGGCAGGGATTCAAATGCATCCAGTGCAAGCTCCTCGTACACAAGAAATGTCACAAGGTGGTGCGGAAGCCCTGTTTGAGCATGCAACAGCAGCAGCAGCAGCAGCAGCAACAACAGCAGCAACAACAACAACAACAATTGCAGAGCACGGAATCCCAGACGATCGACAGGAACGGCGATCAACAACAGCCTGATTCTCTTCGTTGCAGTCCGGCAGCTCATCTCGAAGACGAGATCGCTGAGTCGCCGATCGTCGAGGAGCACTCGCGTAATCGTAAGGGGGATAAAATCGATTGTATTTGAAATTACGTTTCCCGCTTTAATTCTACCTTTTTTTTTTTTTGGTTTATAATAAGGGTAATACCTTTAACAAGGGACAAAAAGAGTCTGAGACGTAAATAATATAATTATATATATATACATATATATACATATATATTTATATATATATTATTTAGGAAAAAAAAAGAAATATTAGAGATTAGCATACGAGTCTATGTAAACGTTTTTTTCTTTTGTCGATAGTCTACATGTTAAAAAAGAATTCTTTTTAAGGTACAGATTTATAGATGATTTCTTCGTTTTATTCATTTATTAATTTATTCTTCTTTATTTTATCCAAAACAGGAACCGGTAGTTACGAAGGGGAAGAATTGGCATTGGACACGGTTACAGGCGCTGATAATCCAAACGATATGCAGAGGCAGTACTCGTTGAACGATTTCGAATTAATAAGGGTGATCGGTCGTGGCTCATACGCGAAGGTACTCATGGTCGAGCTTAAACGTACAAAGAGGATCTATGCGATGAAGGTTATAAAGAAGGCATTGGTAACGGACGACGAGGATATCGACTGGGTGCAAACGGAGAAGCACGTATTCGAGACAGCCTCGAATCATCCCTTCCTCGTTGGCCTTCATTCGTGTTTCCAGACGCCCTCGCGGCTCTTTTTCGTCATCGAATTCGTCCGAGGTGGCGATCTTATGTTCCACATGCAAAGGCAACGTCGACTGCCCGAGGAACATGCACGCTTTTATGCGGCCGAGATCAGTCTTGCATTGAACTTCTTGCACGAGAAGGGTAAGTAGAGATTTGTATATATGAGGTATTTAATTTTTTATTTATTTATTTACATATATATATATATATATATATTCCTTTTTTTATATCTTCGTTTCGAAACACATAGATGGCGTTTAGAAATTTCTTATCGCTCATATCCGGAGTATTAATCTTCGGAATCGTTGTACAAAGATATATACATATATATAATTGAACGATAATATTAACACGACAGGTATAATATATCGAGATCTAAAGCTGGATAACGTATTACTGGATCACGAGGGACACGTCAAGCTTACGGATTATGGTATGTGCAAGGAGGGCGTCCGAGAGAGCGATACCACAGCGACTTTCTGCGGTACGCCAAACTACATAGCCCCGGAGATATTGCGCGGCGAGGATTATAGCTTTTCGGTCGATTGGTGGGCCCTCGGCGTTTTATTGTACGAAATGTTGGCTGGTAGGAGTCCCTTCGACATAGCCGGTGCTTCGGAGAATCCCGATCAGAATACCGAGGATTATCTCTTCCAAGTTATATTACAAAAGACGATTCGTATACCGCGATCGTTATCGGTAAAGGCGGCTTCCGTTTTGAAGGGCTTCCTTTGCAAGGATCCCGCTGAGAGACTCGGTTGCGGAAAGAGGCCTTCGGCCTTTTTCGATATAGTCACGCATTCTTTCTTCAAGGCGATCGATTGGGAAATGGTATGTTGCTATTTTTTTTCTTCTTCTTTTCTCTCTCTCTCTCTCTCTCTCTCTCTCTTTTTTTTCCCATTCAGAGTAAATAGATAGTTAGATGGGATAGTGGTGGTGGTGGTAACCCTTTCGAACAATACCAGTTCTAACGAGCTATGTTAATCGATAATGTGCAGCTCGAACAGAAGCAAGTCACGCCGCCGTACAAACCGCGCTTGGATTCTGATCGCGATTTGGCAAACTTCCCGCCGGAGTTCACCGATGAGCCAGTACATCTGACGCCGGATGATCCGTAAGTTGTTTTTTTGTTTTTTTTTTTTTTTTTTTTTTTTAACTATATTCGAAACTTGGGAGAGTTTGGTAGAGGAGAGACGACCCGGTTACTACTCCGGATTATCGGAGTTTATCCTTTATTCCCGGTTAGTATATTTGGGTTATCGGAGTTTATCCTTTATTCCCGGTTACTATACTTGGGTTATCGGAGTTTATCCTTATTATCGAGGCGTCGAGGATGCACAATAATAATAATAATAGTCGTTCGAATACGCGAATGCGTAATATCGTCCCTTTTGTCATAATTTTTTCTTCTTCTTCTTTTTCTTCCTCTTTCCACCTAATTTTTTATTTTCTTCTTCTTCTTCTTCTTCTTCTTCTTCTTATTTTTTTTTAATTTTTCTTTTACAGGAGAGTGATCGATAAGATCGATCAGAGCGAGTTCGAGGGCTTCGAATATGTGAATCCGTTACTAATGTCCCTGGAGGATTGTGTGTGACAAGAGCCGCTCTTAGTTGTGCCACAGCACTTGCAAGAACAAGAACAGCAACAGCAACAGGAACAGCAACAACAGATGCAACAGTTTTACATGGAAGAATTGTCGAACAAACTGTCGAAGCTACGGATCGATCCCCTCCTAAGAATAAGTTCCGATGATCAGGACTATCATAACGATTTATTCGTGATGACGTATTCGCAGGAGAACGAGAACGACAATAATTACAACGAGTACCGTCGTATGCCCCCGATCTTCCCGTTTCGATACGAAAGACCGCCTATGTGCTCCCGTTCTTTGAGTATAACAGACGTGACGTATGATTCTGGTGGTAACAACAACAACGACGGCAACGACAACAACAATGATAACGATGCTATTATTGCCAATGATTACGATGAAAACGATTACGACGACGTGGACGACGACGACGACGATGATGACGACGACGAGGACGAGGACAACGACGACGAGAGTCCTAGGAAAGGATTACTTAAGCAGATATTTTGCCTTCCATTAAATTAAGATCGTTTGTAGGGTGGGTGCGTTATTAAAAAATTAAACGAAAGGAAATGGATGAATTGAAGGGAAAGATATATATATATATAAAAATATTCAAGAACGATCGATTATATATCTCTCGTCGTTTTTTTTTTTTTATATATATATATATATAGACAACAACAGGAAAAAGATTTTTGAGGCCTACGACACGTTGAACATTTTCCCTTTTTTTAACAAAAAAAAAAATAAAAAGTTCTCGTCATTCTGTCAAAAGACGAGCATATATTCGAATTCGTCATACATACATACATATATACATACATATATATATATATATATATATATATATATATATATATATATATATATTATATAGGAATTGTACCCTTACGTTAATTCTCTTAACATGGTGCTGCAATGAATTTATTCTATTAACGTTTAACGTTATTTTCAGCTACTTTTATGCTGGGAAATGAAGTTAAAGAAAAGAAAAAAGAAAAATGAAAAAAGAAAAAAAAAAAGAAAAGAGAAAACGTACCTGACTGCTTTGACTAATCTCTCTTTCTCATAAAAAAATATATTATTCCATTGTGCAGTCATTCCACTGATATCTATAGATAGATAGATATATAAATATATATATATATATATATATATATATATATATATATATATGTATATATATATGTATATATATATATATACACATACACACATATATGTATAATGAGGATTAACTGTTTTTGCTTATTGTTTAACCGAATGATAGCTTAATTATGTTCAAACGAATCGGACGAAATATGTCGCGACTATATTTAATGAAATATTACGAGTTAGAAATTAGATAAATTCAATGCCAACATACCAAACATATATATATAATATTTCTACGATGGGAAAAGAGATATTGGGAGTTTTGACTATATACGATATACTTTTGAGAGATGAGAGTTTCTTTCTAAGTTTTTTTTTTTTCTTTCTTCTCGGGTGGGCGGGCGGCTGAGGGGTTTCCCCACTTCTTTTCAATTTGACGGAGAGCCACATTGGAGAGATATCGCTTAAATTACGGATAGTCCTGTAGTCAAAATGATAATAGATACTTTGAAAGTGTGTACTTTGATTAAATACCTGCGTTAACAAAGAAACGTTATACATACATACATACATATATATATATATATATATATATATATATATATATATTATAAGTCGTTGTAACTGCGAAAAACGGTCGAAGGAATTTCATTTATCAAACGTAAGCCAAGAGTAAACATATATATTTTTTATTTTATTTTATTTTATTATTATTCTTATTATTATTATTATTCTTCTTCTTCTTATTATTATTGTTTTATTTTTTTTTTTTAATGCAATTTATAGAGAGCGGTAGACAGTATAAACATAATGTACATATAAAGTCATTTAAGCGTATATTTTCTAGAAGCTAACATTTTATTATACCGTCTGTATGATTTACTACATTCGCTTTATTATAATAAAAATGATATTATTATTCGTATCTTTTCTTTTCCGTTCGTTTTAACTCTCCGTTTCTATCGTAGAAAAATTGTGTCGTTCATTTTTCTCTTTTTGTTTTTTTTTTTCATAAAAGAAAAAGAAGAGAAAACGTCGTTCGCAGTTACAACGATTTTTTACATTGACTCGAAACGATGTAGTGCTAAGTCAAGAGAAGAGGGGGGAAAAGGAGGAAAAAGAAAAGAAAAGAAAAAAAAAAGAGAGAAAAAGAAGGAAGTAAGAAATATTTAGTAAGAAATGCCAATTCACGCGAATTAATTAATTATATAGCTAAAGACGCTTTAGGAAGAATATTGAAGGAAGAAAGTTAACGGTTTATAAAGCGAATCGAATTCTTAAAAAAAGAACGTAGAGAGATGGCGATATGTTATTGGTCTCTGATTTACGAATGTTGCAAACCCTTAAAAATGAGATGAAGATTATATAGTTACTATCGGTAAAAACCATATTAAAAGAGAAAGATATATATGAGAAAAAAAGGAACAAAGAAAAAAAAACAGAAATACAAACAAACGAGGACATAAAGAAGAAAAGAAATACAATAAAATACAAAAGTGTGAGATGAAAGAGGCAGCCCCATTTGGTTTTGATATAAATCTGGAGGAAAGAATATATATATATATATATATTTATATATATATATATTCGTGTGTGCGTGAGCGTGAGTGTGTAAAAAACCAAGTGCTGGAATTTATGTAATATGCACACAGTCTTGTAATAATTTTGAACGAATGAAAATCCATTTTAGTTATATGATGAAAAAAATAGTCACTCTTTATCGGACATTAATCGGATATATATATATATATATATATATATATATACGGCACATAACGAGTACGACGTGTGACCGTCTTAATAAATATATATTCTATAACCTTAGAGTTGTAACACGATAGAAAGAAAGAGAGAAAGAGAGAGAGAGGGGGGGGGGAGAAGGAGAGAAATTTTATATCGTCGTTATATGATAAAACGATTAATGAAAGGAAATTAAGATTTTATCGGTATCTTGTGTAAGGGTGAAAGAGAGGGAAGGGAGGAAGGAGGGACGAAAGGAAGGCTTTAGTGTAATTATTAATATGATTCCTATGCGCCATTTTTTGAGTCAACGTACTTAAAATTTACTTTCCACGCGCGCATAAGACAGCATAAAGTAAATGTATATTTATCATATACGGATTATGATCACATATATATATATATATATATATATATATATATATATACATACATAAATAAATAACGTAGTTAGATAATTGCACGATTCAGGGTGGTAGCATGAGAGAGAGATTTAATCGTCTTTTAAATCAACGTTAACGTTAATAAAATATAATATATCGCTTATAGAATAATAACTATTCCTATAGAATTCGTCGAACGACCGAATAATAACTAACACCCCTACTACTTCTCTGCGATAACTTTTTTTTTTTTTTCGATCGGCCGGCCACCCTGTATTAAACTCGCATGTACATATATTTACGCATGTACATAGCTTCAAAGAAAGAAACAACAACAACAAAAATAAACAACAA
>OU426858.1:6763926-6766426 GCA_911387685.1 Dolichovespula media
ACGGAATGAGTGGTAATATTCAGTTATATGGCTTGTCAAATAAAACACGTTTCATCCGTATTCAGAATCATATACATTCAAATATGTATATGTATTATATATATACATATATACGTACGTATATCTTCAAAAAATATTTTTTCTCCTTTTATCACTCATTTTCATTCTCCGTTTTATGATTTCGTATCATAAAAGGACGTACATACCTTCATTTATATTTTGATATGGAAGAAAAGGATAAAATGCATATTCCGTTATATGAAATATAAAGTTTATTATGATATTAATGAGAATTGGTTAATGGCACGTACATACACGTAATCCACATATGTGCTTTTGATAATCATTAATTAACGTAGATTCGTGCCTTTCGATAGCCTAGCCATGTGTACGACCTCAGTTACATAATAATCTATGCCCGTTAGATTACCAGCGCGAAAATGTAAATTATCCAATGTATCACCCCCCAACCCCCTCTATCCCATCTCCCTCGTCCTGTAGATAATTGACTATTTCTATTTGCAATTCGTATACGACTACTATAGGGAATATGTAAATACGTGACTCTTCTCTTGTGTATATCGGGTGTTCTATTAAAATGAAAATCTATTTATCCGTTTTGTTTCTTTAATGTTTATCGACGACGACGACGACGACGACGACGACGACGACGACGATAAACCACGAAGTACGTGATAATTCATTCGTTTATCGTATATATATATAAATGTATCCGCGTATGCGCACACAAGTACGTATAATTTTTATTTCGTCTGTATCGCGTTTCGTTCGATTTTCCTTCGAATAACCATGATAATTAGTTGTCGGTTATGATTACGAAATAATTCAAAGAATTTCACAAAATCTATATTAATAATAACAATTGCGTTTGTTGTTTGTCATCCCGATAGTCAAACGGGACTAATCTTGATAATTATCGATGGAGTTTCGACATACATATCTCCAAAAGTGAAATTATATTAAATCGATATTACAAAATATTGATAAGCTTTCTCTCTCTCTCTCTCTCTCTCTCTCTCTTTCGTAAAATTTACGTAAGAAATAAATTTTTATTTGGACAAAGAAAAAAGAAAAATAATCGGAACTAACGCGATTGAAAAATATAAACGTTTGGACGTTTCATCCTTGTCACTTTGGGTTCGAGTATTCAGAATATAAACTTGGGAATGTGATTTTAAATCGAGGTCCAAGAGGGAGCCCTTAAAAGGGTAACTTTTTATATTACGTTTCAGGTTCCCAGCACGACTAGCACTGGAGAAAGCGAGTGCTTTCTTTTACGTTCTCTTCTTCAATGGAATATATATATATATATATATATATATATATATATATATATATATATTCTCGTTGGTAAAGGTGATCGTTCGGCTTTTGCCTTGAAAAAAGGGATGTCCCTTCGTAACGTGTCTTCTACTCTTTTAACCCTTAGGGAACGAAACGACCTCGTCTTCCTTGTCATTGTCATCGTATTGTCCTTTTATGTTAGAAATGAAAATTTCCATTTTCCTACTCCTTCCTTACCCTTCCTTTTCCTCCTACTTCTTTTACTTCCTCCTTCTCCTCCTCCTTCTTCTCCACCTCCTCCGCCTCCTCCTCATACTTTACCCTCTTTTCACTATTTATTGTGACAAGGATACCGTCCGCGCGTCTATAAATCTGTTATTCTCAATCGTTACTATCGACTCCATTCGGACGCAAGGAGTAACTGAATTTGAAATCAGTTTCGTGTTACGTCGGATATTACTTTTTATCCGACGTATTTTAACCGTACAGTTTTATTGTAATAACTGGAGTAGAGTGATCCTACGATTAGTCTTACATTGATACTAGGATTATAAGACGGTGAAATAACGGAAGAAATAAATAAATAAATAAATAATCTAGATAATAATTTTCTATAGTTAATACGTTGAACGAAATAATAATTATTATTACAATAACCATGATAATATAATAACCATTGTTTAATTGCGATGAAGAATCGGAATGAAAATGATAAATTCTTCTCTTCCATATATGTCGATGTATGGAGAGAAAGAGGGAAAAGGAGAGAGAGAGAGAGAGAGAGAGAGAGAGAGAGAGAGAGAGAGAGGGAGGGTGAAAGGAAGGAGGATCTTAGAGAATAATTCACGCTACCTAAATCCATGTCGTGTACGGCACTTCGAGCGTGCTAATGGATCTTACGGCTGGATGGAAGTTAACCTTTGTTGCCACTCCGTTTGCGGTACGCTAAATTAGACTTTGATGATAGTGACGCGGTGATATGTCGAAATAGCCGTCGTCGAGTTGCATCAAAGAGACGCTCGTTTCATTGGAATTTTCATCTTTGTCCGAACGATTCGCCTTCGACTTGCAAAATTCGAAAGGGACGCTCGTTTAAACTTATCTCTCTCTCTCTCTCTCTCTCTCTCTCTCTCTCTTTCTCTCTCTCTCTATCTATCTATCTATCTATCTATCTCTCTCTTTCTTTTCTCTCTCG
>OU426858.1:6768926-6788926 GCA_911387685.1 Dolichovespula media
GTAAGTACCTCGATCGACTTTCAAACCAACCACGAAAATGACTGTTAGACCGTTGAACATGAAGGTAAAATGAAATTTTAAATTGGAATTAAATAGACTGTATCTCTCTCTCTCTCTCTCTCTCTCTCTCTCTCTCTCTCTCTCTATCTTACTCACTTATTCCCTATCTCTTTCTCTCTACCCCTTCGGTGCATTGTTCGTTGATCATCTTTGTTCCACTTTGCTTAATATGCGTATGTCCATACATAAATACGTAATTTGCATGCATACGTACATACATACGCACGTACGTATATATATACGTACATACATACATACATACATACATACATACATACATACATACATACATACATACATACATATTCGCCGAGTAGTAGTTTGTCCTAATTCACGCGATACCATGTGCGTCTGACGACGAACCATCCGCTTTCACTGTCTCTCTCTCTCTCTCTCTCTCTCTCTCTCTCTCTCTCTCTCTAGAGAAGGGTTGCGTTAATCATGTACAAACATATGGGCTTTCTAATCAAAGACAGCGCGACGGCGAGTACATAATTCAAACGCTAAAACGTATACGTACGGATCATCCTACGAACTTTTAAGTGTACCCCTTCGATGGTCCTTTGTATTCTGTAACAATGGTTATTATCGCGATATGATTCGTCGAGCGTGACACTGATATTGAATAAATCATGACTTATTAACCCCTATTGTGCGCGAATAGAATTTCCTTCAATAATTGTTAAGAATATACTCTTGAAAATTAATATCGTGCTTATCGGCAATTACAATACTTAGCAATTATAATTCATTAAGAACATTATACGCGTTATCGTATTGGTATTAATATTCGTATACACGGGAATTAACGAAATTGCGAAAGAAAATATTGATTTGAATTATTGTTATACGTTGTTACCTATTACCTAATTATTACTATTAATTTTTCATATTGCACATATATATATATATATATATATATATATATATATAATGATAAATGATGTTAATAAATAAATACAATTAAGATCGACGGGTAAGAAAATATCGAATCGATGAATATAATAAATAATTAAATAAATAAGAGAGTATAAAAATTGGAAGAGAGAGAGAGAGAGAGAGAGAGAATAAGAGAGAGAAAGATAGAGAGAGGGAAAATAAGCTAAGAGCAATTGGACGTACTACGATCGAGCATTGTGTTCGATAGGTTGATTGGAAACGACGAATGGCTGTTATGAGTTCGCATTCGGACGATTGCATAGCTGTTAAACGATCCCGAGAAATAGAGAATAAAAAGAATCGTAAAGCGATCGTGGCCTTCATTATTTTCCTCCTTCAAGCTTTTCTTCCTTTCGTAAAACACGTGCTCGACATTCTTCATGTCGTTCACTACGCCTTCTTCCTCGGCGCCTTCTCTCTCTCTCTCTCTCTCTCTCTCTCTCTCTCTCTCTCTATCTATCTTTTGTTCCAACAACGAACATGCCGTGTCCCGGCGTCCTTCTTCGTTTTTAACGGAGTCGAGTGCAACGTAACGGCATGAGAAATCAATTCTACCACCACCACTACTACTACTACTACTATTATTACTACTACTATTACTACTACTACTACTACTACTATTACTACTACGTGAGAATGAGACGAAGGTCATCGACCTTTCTCTACAACAACAATAAAAAAAAAAAGAAAAAAGGAAAGGAATGAAAAGAAAACTCCCGTAGGAATGCAATTTTATTAACGAATCGATATTTCGTTTCCTTTCGTGGTGTCTTTTTCTTTTTTTCTTTCCTTTCTTTTTTTTTTTTTTTTATACAATTTGTCATTCAAGATCGAACGATTTTCGTTGCCCACAATGGTACCCAAATGAATTAAATACAGGGTTGGGACTCGAATGCGTATTATCTCTATACGGGACATAAATAAGTATTATGCTTTGGGCGATTTGATAAATCTACTTTTTTTTTTTTTATTATCATTTTCGAATCATTTTCGGACTGATTCTTTTCCCTTCTCTCTTTTTATCTTCGATCGTGAAACTAATGATAGCCTAGGAGAGGAACATTTTCGTAGAGTCTCGGGAAAGAATAACTGATCGTTAAGAATCGCTTAGAAACACTTTAGCGGAACGATCGTCCTCGAGACGCGTATGTTGTTTCAAACATTATTGAATTTTGATATTAATACGAATTGATGTCAATTAAAGGTACGATCTTGATCGCACGTTAGCAGACATTATAGTTCCGTAATTATTAGAATAAAATTATCGATGCCACTTGATACGATTATTTTCTTCTTCTTTTTTTTTTTTTTTTATTTTTTTTTCTCTCTCTTACGTTCGCGATCGAAAGAAAATTTTCGTTATCTTTCCGAACGTCGTTAATCGTTTTATTATCGAACTGAGATTAAGATTATTTCTCAGGTATAGAAAATTTTCCAAAAACGGTTACGAACGAACGAACGAACGAACGAGGCGAAGGATCTTCGGCGCAAGAAATTCACGTTACAGAGTCGATTAACGTTTTCGTAGGAGCCACGCCATTATGACTTCGGCTTTCGTTTAATAACGGGGCCAACGACAAGAGGCGGAACTCGCGAATTCCAAAGTTACCGTAACGAGAACGGTGCAACAGCTGTCGTTGATCGGAAAGAGTAATAATGTTTTGGGCCGATTTCAACGGGAATACGGAAACGCAACACGTGCATAGTTATATGCACTTAGGATTGAAAAAAGAGCGCACTAGTACGTTGTTTTATTTACGTTTCTGATATAATAGATTATTACCAATGAGAATTGACATTCGAATTAGTATCAATCGCGAGGAGAAAGGATAGACGCGTTCGCCCAACGAAAACGTTTCTTGTCTAATTAAATTCCTAACGATAATCTCGAATAGAAAAATGTTTTCGACGAAATGAACGAAATAGAATTTTGATGACACTTCGTATTTCTTTCTTTTTTTTTTTTTTCTTTTTAATATTATTTCGTTACATACAAAAATAATTGTTAGCTCGTATCTGTAAGTTATGGTTTTCTTTTTTAGATAGGGGCTAAAGAGAGATTCGGTTATAGAGGTTTACCATGGACACTGGAAAATAACGAAAAGAGAGAGAGAGAGAGAGAGAGAGAGAGAGAGAGAGAGAGAGAGAGAGAGAGAGATGGAACAGGGAATTGGAAAAGGAAGGATATTCGACGAAAATATATCGTTACCTTTCGTAGCCAAACTCGTGGATTGTGGATAAAAGTTTACATGGGACTGGGGTAATTTAAAATTTAATTGCATTGCACTTTGCAAATGGCATAGCACCAAAGAATGACGTATACGAACGACCGGACTCGCCGCAAAAGGATGGATAATAGAAAATATTATTTTCTCTTTACATTTCCTTTTACTTCTCTCTCTCTCTCTCTCTGTCTCTCTCTCTCTTCCTCTCTTTTTATCACCGATTCTCGTTATCTTCCTCGCGAGAACGATTTACAAAAATGTCGTAAACGTTTTCCATTTTACTATTGTCTACAATTCAAAGATATTACGGTACAATATGTGTGTGTTATTTCCCGGGCAACCTTCCACTCATACGACATATGCGATACGTAATAAATAACGACGATTCGTAATACCGCGGAAAAGTTTTCCTCTCTGAAAATAATATCGATGGTTAGTTTTGTGCGTTATACAAATATAGGGTTTGCGAATATACATTTACGAATACGATGGAATAAGATCGGATAGTCATCGAATTGGATTGAATGGGATTAAATAAGGCCGCGTACGATCAATTAGGATCAATTAAAAACGAATGGGAACCGAAAAATATCGAATAGGATCGGATAGGACAAAATAGGATCGATTGGTAGATAGAATAGGATCAATTAAGAACGAATGGGATCGAATATGATCCAGGGGGGGGATCGAATTATACCTAGAACAAGATCTTATACGGTCATATTCGATCCTATTCGATCTATTTCGATCCTATTTTCTGTCTTATTCGATCCCATTCGATCCTATTCGATCCTATTCGATCCTATTCGATCCCATTGGATCGTATTCGATGCTCTTAGGTTCTATTTGATTCTAACCTATGCCATTCGTTCCTCTTGGATTCTATCCGATCCTAATCGATTTCACTACACTGTTATACAATGATATATATGTATATATATGTATATATATACATATATATATATATATATATATATATATATATATATATATATTTTATTATTTTCTAATCAGTCTTTCATTAAGCATATTTAGAGGTATATTTCAAATTTAATATATATATATATATATATATATATATATATATATATATAGTTTTTATTATTTTCTAATCAGTCTTTCATTAAGCGTATTTAGAGGTATATCACAAATTTAATCCGTCATTTTTTTTTTGAACGTTAAAATAATAATATATTTTTTTTTTCCTAAAAAGGAATGTCAGTTCTATACGTGTTTCTTTCTGTCCGAAGTTTTTCTTTTTTTCTTTTTTGAACGATTTTAAAATATCGTATTAAGTAGAGACCGAATAGAAGTCATCTGTTCGGATGGAAGGTATTTCGTTTTCTTTTTCTTTTTTTTTTCCATTTCTCTAATATTTTCTAAAATAAGTTTCCATTTAAAGAAATAAATTTTATCATGAAATAATCCTTGAACGCGTACACCGAATCAGATAGAAATAATGTCGTTACATTCGTCCTCTTTAATCGAACGACTTTTCCTTTTTCTTAAACTCTATTTTCAAAAATGCGCCTTTACATTCTTTTCGAGAGATATATTTAATTGTCTCAATTTTCAAAAGTTCAACCCGTATAATTACACTTTCGAAGTTTCGTTATAATCGTGGATTCCTTCGTGAAAATGTTTTTCTCTTAAAAATAAGAAATATCCTTATCCACTTTCCTCCCGTCCCTTCATCGTTTCCCTTTTTTCTATTCTCCTCTCTCTCTTTCTCTCTCTAAGCGTTTAAAGTTCTAACTCTTACGGTTCTTCTTCTTTCCGAAAGAACTTTTCTCTAGGGTGATTCTCGATGAAGATTGCTTTAATATTCGTTCTCTTCTTTCACTCGAGAAACTATCCAGGAGTATGCATTTTTCAAAGACGTTTTATTATACAAGATAGGCATTTACGTGCATATATATATATATATATATATATATATATATATATATATATATATATAGCCTTACACAAATATTTTGATACTTTTTAAGATTGAATAACTTTTTCTAGATCAACCAGGAAGTTTTCTGAGAATTCCTTTTAATTTCCTTCTCTCTCTCTCTCTCTCTCTCTCTCTCTCTCTCTCTCTCTTTCTCTCTCTTTCTCTTTCTTTTTCTTGTTTCTCGAAAATTCATCTGTTCGCTCTATCTTTTTTCTCTTTTCATTTTTGTTTTAAACAATTTCACATAACAATCATAACAAGTACACGAGATATTTGGTATTTATCAAACAGTGACACTGTTATATCCTACCATCTAATCTGTGAAAATATATCTTGGACATTCTAATAGTAAGTGCGTCATAGGTATAAAACAAAAATGGACGAGAGGGTGGGGTAGAAAAGGATGGGGAGGGTCTTGGGATCGTTTTATTATCATCGCCAGCGAAACATTTTTCTTGAATTTATTCTCCAGGAAAATCCCGAGATGTTTCCTTGATTAAAAGGATAGAGACAAACAGTGACAGAGAGACAGAGAGACAGAGAGACAGAGAGAGAGAGAGAGAGAGAGAGAGGTGAAAAGAAAAAGCTCGTATTGAAATAACGAGTGGATGAGTTCTTCTCCTCGGATTTCCCTTCGATTGAATTCAATCCTGATTTGTAATTGCAATAATGGAGATTACTCGTTGTTCGTTGGTATGTTAATGCTATGTGTACGATAATCAAGTATGGAACAAGCATATAATCATCACTCTCTCTCTCTCCCTCTCTCTCTATCTGCATAGACAACAGTAGACCAACAATACATACATACATATATATATATATATATATATATATATATATATATATATATATATATATAATATTATACGTATGTACAACCGAGACAATCCGATTGATGGCTCTCAGTGCTATTTATTGATTTATTATTTGGGTCAAAATCTCGTAAAACGTTTAATCTTTCTTTCTTTTTTTTCGCAAGACGCGATCGTAACGCTGCAAGGACATAAAGTATGTGCATTCGCACGAGAGACGTATCACGCGTGAGATGTGCTTATGCGTATGCGTATCGTCTAGGGATTGGTTAGTAATCTCTCTCTCTCTCTCTCTCTCTCTCTCTCTGTCTTTCTCTCTCCGTCCTTCTTTTTCTTCTTTCACGGTCTCCACTTCCCTCCTATGTATTTTTATCCAAATCGAAAGGAGACGGAAAATGAGTAAAAAATTCGAGTTAAACTCAATCCCATTAAATAACAAGTATTCCGAGGGGTGAGAATGGGCGGGTAGGTCGGTGACAGAAGGGGGTTCGTTAAACGAAATCGGAAATGCAAATACGGAAGAAACTTACCTTTTCATTCGTCATTTTTCTTCGACCCGTTCGTACGATTCGAGAAAACGTGAATTCGAAATGGCAGCTCGATCTGTCACGTACGTAAATCCTCGATAGACAAGAGAAAGAAGAAGAAGAAAAAGAAAAAAAATGGGATTAGAAAAATTTGGAACGATCTTAGAGGGAGGACCATTTGTATTATAGAATTCGATAAGTGGTGAAAGGCGAAAAGAGTTAAAAATTAATAATCCGATAATAAGACGAGGATGTTACAATTGTTGAGGGTAAATTATACGGGTTCGTGTCACGACGTTATCTTTCGAAAATGATCTTTCGTATATAGTTTTATAATCTTTGGATAAGACGATGAAAAAGTTCGAAACTTTTGTTTGGCTATGCGCGCACAAATTCGAATTAACAAAAACGAAAGCCCGACTATATGTATGTACTGGCTTGGGTTAAGCAGTGTGTTCGCAAGTGCCTCGCTTTAATCTCGTATTATAGATTCAAGGTACGTACTATCTGCTGTGCTGTGCCGTGCCGTGCCGTGCTTTCGATGCTCGACGTATATGCAATAACTCGGTCTACCTTTAAGCTTCACTATAAATAATCCACTTCTCTCATCGTCTATCCGAGGAAAGTCTTGAGTGACATTTTCGTCTTCCTTTTTCCTTCTCTCATCCAACTTACTCCTCCTCCTCCTCCTCCTCCTCCTCCTCCTCTTCCTCCTTCTATTTCTCGGGAAATATAAGAAGGATTAAAATGGAGAATTTCGTTACTATCAAACACCTTTTATCTTTCAATTCTTTATCGTTCGATATATATATATATATATATATATATATATATATATATATATATATATATATATACACAAGGTGTCCTGTCAACGCACGATATCCGTACTGAAAACTGCTGCCGTTCTAAATACAAGAAAAAAACAATATTAATGGAAATGTACCCTAAGGTCGATCGTTTCAAAGTTGTAACCTCAAAAAAGAAACGAAAGAAACATGTAAATAATATAAAGTATATATATATATATATATATATATATATATATATATATACATATATATTATATACGTTCGTACACACACGTCATAGTTTCTGGTTTGTCGACCGATTTAGATAGAACGTAGACGCTTTTCCGTGTATCTTGCGATGAATGAAATCCTGTCACACGATTATCGCCGACGGAGACGAACAACACGATATACGGGGATCGCGAGACACTTGTCATGATCAATGGTCACGTCAACCGACTTGACGTGTATCGGGTGACGGATGGATACACATACTATTTTCGTCAATAGTTTCTTCAAAAGCGCGCGCCCGCCCGCGACCGTCCGCGCGAATGATTTGGATATTTCTTTGACGTTTCACAAACGAATCAAGGTACGGAGAATTCGACGTATGCATGTTTGGAAATTTTTATAGCGACCTTCGATAAGCAAATTTTTCATCGCGATAAAATTCGACTCGATTATTGACGAGACGAACGACTCGTTGGAATCGATTTCAGAGTTCGTTTCAACGAGGATCGCAATTCTTTTTTGTCTCTTTCATTCGTTCAAAAATCATCTTATCGCCCGGACATTATAATAACAGATGTATGGAAATGACCAGCCCTTTTTTTTCTTTTTTCCTTTCGCATCGATATCGTTGAATCTGATATCGTTGGTGCTTACAACGACGACGCATCCATCCATCCATAGGATGTATCGATCCCTTTTTAAAATCTTTGTAAGAAGGGTAGCGTTTACTTCTTCGCTCTATGACAATGAAAAGAGTCTTCTAGCTTTCGACCGGTGGCGGATAGAGAACAATGGAAGGGAACTTACATGCCGGATACTTAAATCTTGCATAGTATACAAAGCACACCGGGTATTGTTTCCTTACGATTTTCCACATCGATTATTCTCCTACCGTGGATGGTAACCAGACGTCAACGTAATTTATAAGGAGGAAGAAAAAATAAAAAATAAAAAATAAAAAATAAATAAATAAAATAAAAAAAATTAAAAATAGCAAAAAGAAAGAAGAAACAAGGAGGAAAGGAAAGGAAAGGAAAGGAAAGGAAAGGAAAGGAAAAGAAAATATTATAGCTAACGATTCCCTACATTTTATATTATCGTTAGCAGTAAGTTTTCGCGTAAGGCTACCCGATCATCGATCTCAAAACCCTTTACGACCTCGAATAGATCGTACGGAGACATTCGATTTATCTTCCTGCTTCGTTTCGACTCGCCTCTTTGTTCGTTATGCGATACGATCATTTAGCCGGACTCCTCGTTAGGTCGACGGAAAAAGAAAATTGACAAATAAATTCTACAAGGATAATCTCAGTGCGAATGATAATCGGATCGTTATACGCGACAATATAATTCGTTTTATCAGGAATAACATTAAACGTAATTTTATACTATAAATATTCACTTATTTACTTCTATTTTACGTATTTTATATATGTATGTATAGTGACGATCAATTTTACAATCGATGGTGCACGAAGGATTGTCGTTGATAAATTACGAATGTTAATGTTTCAAGTCAAGACCTCAAGTCTGTAATCTTTTGTTAAATATATATTTATCAAAAGATGTATTATTAAATATATATTTATACAAATAAAATTATTTGTTATTTCATTTCAATATTAATCATCTTTCATTTGAAAGACAATCATTTAACTATTTTTTATTATTCAACCATTGTTATTTAATCATTATTTCAATAATAACCGTCTTACGAAACGTTAAACGTGCAAATGATTTCGATAGGAAGAAAAAAGAGGAAGAAAGAAAGAGAAAGAATTGAGGAAAACGTTAAAAAGAAAGAAAGAAAGAAAGAGAAAAGTGAATAAAAAGAGAAAGGAAAGAGACGAAGATCTCGTTATTCGTAAACCGTAGATCTTTTAGTTCGGTAAAGGTAGATGAACGAGAAAGGGAAGATGTTAATCTCATTAGGATTGTGAATTACCTAAAGGTAAAGGTAACGTACGAGTTAAAACGAATTTAAGCCTTCGTAAATTTAGTTTGATCTTCTTTGTCCGTAGTTACGGTTGATTTGCGGTCCCTCTACTTTTGGCAACGATTTCAAGTAGGTATCTACCGTTTCTTCCCTTCGTTTTCTTGGCTTATTAGTCCTCGTTAAAAATGCATGGAGAAAAGTCGACGGAGTAAAGGAAAGGAGAGATAGATAGATAGATAGAGAGAGAGAGAGAGAGAGAAAGGGAGAGAGAGAGAGAGAGAGAGAGAGAGAGAAGCAGATTTAGGGTCGAGGTTAGATTCGCGACGGTGTCGTATAATTTAAAGGGCGTTTTACACCGAGCTCTTTCTCCTTTCCCTCTTATTTTTTCTTCCTTTCATTTTACTTTTTTCTTTTTTTTACTTTCTTTCTTTATCGCAAGTGTCAGAGGGAAGGAAAACTCTTGTGCGAGATAAGATAATTTGAGGGTTTTGGTACTGTCATAATACCGATGATTAATACGATAAGATAAACAGTCGATAAGTTATATCATCATCATCATCATCATCATCATCATAATTATTATTATTGTTGTTATTATTATTATCATCGTCATCGTCATCGTCATCGCCAACGTCATCGTTATAATTATTATATTTTCGCCCGTTAATTACGTATATCCGCGTATGGATGAAAATTTTAAAGGGAAAACGGAAGGAGAGAAAGTAGAAAAGAAAAATAAAAAAGGGGAAAAAAAAAAGGAAAGAAACAAGGAAGGACGAGAGAGTAGGATATTCCTGGTAAGAAGAAAGGCAAAAGCAAGTGGATCTAGAAAAGGGAATACGTGAGATAAAATCACGAAACCTGAAAACCCAGTTGCACAGTTGAGTGAAATTTCCGACGGCCGTATAATTGTGTAACGAGAGAATCGCTATATACTTATCTGGGCTCGTATGTAACACTCGCTTGCATTTTGGGCATTGACGTGAAAAAATTCAGATGGAGAGGGATCGTTTTGCATGTGGCTGTGAAAGAAGATTTGTGGATAGGGAAGAAAGGTAAAGAGAAAAATAAAAATTTAAGGAAAGAAGGAAGGAAGACAAAATAAAAAGGATAAAAAAAGGAACAAAAATCCTGAGAAAAATACACACACGTATATTTACGATATAATATACACACATATATATATATATATATATATATATATATATACATATATATGTATATATATGTATACAGATGTGTGTATATATACGAATGAAGGATTTTGATCTAATCGTAGGTATGTATCTGTAATTTATGCATTCGGTTACTCACCTCTTTTTCGGTGGGAGATAAGACGTTCCACGAGTTAAAGGATATATTCGTGATTACGGGATTACGAGTAGTCAGCTTGACTTTCTCAAGATAAAGTACAAAGTACAGAAGGTCTATCCGTCGTTGGTTGAGAAGAAAAGAAGAAAAAGAAGAAAGAAAGAAGAAAAAAGAAAAAAGAAAAAGCTTCACGGAGTAGTCGTTTCCGTTTTGAGGTTTACCGGGAAACGTAACCGAGCGTTAAACCGTTCGATTTTAAGCCTTACCCTTTCGATATTCAAAACTATCGTACCTTTAACTAGAGGTAACTTTAACCGTTTCTGTTGTGTCATAAGCTCGATATGTTTATTAGGACGTTAACTGTCCGATCGATTTTTATACCGTTTAAGTTACCTACGTACCTTTACGTATATGTACCTGTACATGTAACATATATCCTTGATCGAAAGTTTCAGAGTACCCACGATACTTTACGATTGGTTAAAATAAGGTACAAGTCAATTCGTATCGTTCCTTTCCCGTGACATTATATCTTCTTTTTACTTTCGAAAAATTTGTTCTTCTCAAACAATAACATTGACCGTATGCGACGGTATGTGTCGTAAATAACGATTGAAAATAATGGGGACAGTGATCGATTAGCTTTTTGATCAGCATGGCCGGAGAGGAGGGAGGAGTAATTTATACTTTACGATATAAATACGATGATTATAATTTTGTCTACGACGTAGTCGAGATATCGAAACGAAGATCTTTTTTTTTTACTCTCTTTTCCTTTTTTCTGTTTTTTGTCTTTGTTAAATTTCACTTGCCCGAGGAATGATAAGTGATAATTATGGAAAAACGATTGAACTCGATTTTAAGATTAATTGAAATATTTCGAAGAAAATTGAAACTTACGATAGACCCAGGTCATGTATACACACACACACACACACATATATATATATACTTATCATAGGCCACCCATGGTAAATATATGCTTTAAGTAAATAGATATATCTACTTAATGGAATATAGTATTTACTACGTAATAAGAGTACGTGCTAACATAGATTAGTATGTATATGATGGGTGTAATCCCTGAGAAAGTAAATTTATCGTTTCAACGTTATAATCATTGGACAATACCTTCGATCCTTGAAGTAGTTAGTATCAGCAACGACGATGACGATGACCTTGAGGATAACGATGACGATGATTACGGTAGTCGATCAGTTGGTATCTACAGTTTTTGGATGGAAAAAAAAGGAACGAAAAAGAAAGAAAGATAGATAAAAGCTATGCACGGTTGATAGAACTTGAAACGACCTGGAAGGTTCGCATACTCGATCTATCGTATAACAGGATCGACCGTGTGGAAGAAGAAGAAGAAGAAAAAGAAGAGAAGATGTAAAAGAGAGAAGGTGAGAGAAGGAGAGAAAGGATTGTGTGTCCTTCGCACGTGTATGGATATATCTCGAAACGAGTATCCACGCGAGTATCGTATTAGCATTCAAGGATTCGTATAGAATCCACGTCTGTACTATTCTTAGAAGATTATTTCTCAACGTATGACCCTTTTATTATTCCGTACTATGACACTATCGGTGGCTTACCTTATCGGCTTTCACCTTGAGACATCCAAATGACTTCGACATTCTTCGATCGAGTATTTTGCCTTAAAAAAAAAAAAAAAAAAGAAAGAAAGAAAAAGAAAGGGGGGAAAAAAAATGGGCTCGCTTCGAAACGAAAATGTAGCAGCCTATAAGAAGATTTCATCGAGTTAAAGTATAAGATGGCGGGCATGTACGTATACCCCCGTTCTTATGTATGACGTCTATGTATGGCTATGAAGATGAAAGTAAATGGGATTCGTAGTTCGAATCTTCTTTCATCCTGGTTACGCTTCTTTTTCCTTTTTTTTTTTCTTTTCTTTTTTCATCCAAACATCCTTCGTTCTTTTGCTTACCACGTTTATCGTATCGAAGAGAAAAGAACAAAGAAAGAAAAAATTACCACGAAATTTCACGGAAGAAAGTAAGCAAAAGATTCTTTTCGAATACTTACTTCCTCGTTTTTTTTCTTTTTTTATCGTCGAATATTACTTGTATGTAATGAGAATATATGTGTATATTCATATATATATATATATATATATATATTTTTTTTTTTTTTTGAAACTGATTTCTTTCACTTCCAGTACGCAATATGATGAAAAAAAAAAAAACAAAAAAAAAATATCGATATTCTTAGGGGCTCCTTCTATAATATCGTCATTTCGTGATCTTCATTTTCATGCTCGTTTATCGTTGATCCATAGAGGGGGCTGTAAAAGAGAACTCACGAGAAAAAAAAAGAAGAAAAAGAAGAAAAAGAAGGAGAAGAAGAAGAAGAATAGAGGAAAAGAAAGGATTTAGAAGAAGAAGAAGAAGAGGAAGAAAAAAAGGGACGTTTAAAGGCCGAATGTTGTTGATTCTTTCGAAACCCTTCGTAATTCGATTTATTTAAACGTATTACCTCATCAGACACCTTTTTTTTTTTTTTTTTAAATCCAACATCATCTCGTCGTAATCGTCGCTTTTTTTTTTCTTTTTTTTCTTTTTACGATTGTTATCGAGAGGGAATAAATATAAAGCAAGCGGCCGCAATTTAAATACAATTTCCCTAAATTATTAGTCTTCGTCAACGCAGAAAATGCTTTTTCCCTACTTTCTCGCCGACAGAATCATCATGAGTAGTAGTTCCTCCATTGTCGTGAATGGTCCTACGCGAAATGCGATCAAATTCAAATTATTATTTCCAAATTACTCCTCGCACAACCATAAATATATTAACGCATAACGGGTACACGCATCAAGTACTTACAATCTCATACAATTTCTCTCGTTCTTTCTTCTTTCCGTTTTCTTTTTATATTTTTATTTATTCTTCACAAACGCGCACGCACCCTTCCGACCCCGCACTTTCAACTACTAATATCGCTTGGTTTGTTTGTTTTTTTTTCTTCTTTTCTTTTTTTTTTTTTTTTTCATTTTCTTCGCTTTTCCTCTTTTTATTTCTTTTTTTTTTCGTACGTTCCTTTTTCTTTCTTCATTCGTTTTTTTTTTCTTTAACTTTTTTTTTCTTTTTTTTTTTAATCATACAACTACGTAATTTTTCCTAAGTTCCTTCGATCATGTCTTTTTTCTTTGAAGATTATCCTCTCTCTCTCTCTCTCTCTCACACACACACACACGCACACAATTTTTCTCTCGCAATTTTTTCATTCTCACTTTTTTTCTCTTTTTTTTTCATTTAACAATCTTAGGCATAACGTCGATAAATAGCGGAGCATTGCGATGTAAATTTTAGGACAATCGGGATACATCGAGTTTTTTCTTTCACATTTATCTCTTTCTCTCTCTCTCTCTCTCTCTCTCTCTCTCTCTCTCTTTTTCATTCTACCTCTGTCTACCTGTCATTTTTTTATCAGTCGTTGAAGTATAATAAGAAGAAGGAGTAGAAAGAAAGAAAGAAAAGAAAGAAAAGAAAGAAAGATAGACAAGAAAAAAAAGAAGAAGAGAGACAGAGAAAGATTAAGAGTGATATGCTTAATTGAAATTTTTGGAAATATTTGACCGGCAAACATTCGTGTTTCGATGCTCGATTAGAAGAATGATAATTGAGTGGAGGGTATCGTGAAAGACTAAACTAACGTGATTATTAATGCGGAGAGATCGTTGTCTCTCTCTCTCTCTCTCCCTTTCTCTCCCTCTCTCTCTCTCTCTCTCTCTTTCTTTCTAGGAACGAGCGATGTAGAAGGATTATCCGACGTTTGCTTATTTTCTTGTTAGGCACAACTGATGGGAAGTGTCTTATGCAATCAGCCATTACGAAATGCGTTCGTTTTGCAGAATTTTTTATTAGATTTTCTTTGAAGCATCTCTCTCTCTCTCTCTCTCTCTCTCTCTCTCTGACGTTGCAAAACATTTTCTAAATGTTTACGCGCGTTTTCTTCCTTTTTTTTCTTTCTTCTTTGTTTTCGACCATACGTAAACGACGATTGAACCAATCGTAACGAAATCGGCATTTAAAAATTTCGTCATCGTCCAAAATAATTTTCCGAAATGCGATGAAATTTGTCGTCACGAACGTTTAGATTATTAGCAAGTTATGACGTAGGAATACAGGGTGGCGTCGAAATTTTTCTTGAATGACATATACGACGAGGATCGAATAGAAGACATTTTCGAGTGTTGCATATCTAATAAAAAAAGGTTCGGCCGACGTACGGCACGTCGTTCGCCGTTCCCTTTTTCGTTTTCGTTTTCGTTTTCGACTCGAACGAGTCTATAGATTTGCCAGAAAAATAACAAAAAAAAAAGAAAAAATCATGAAAGAAAAGATTAAAAAGACCGACACGTATAACGATATAACGTCACACAACAATTCGATCTACGCAACGCACTCGTGAAAATTCGTCTTTCGTCAATAAGTAGAGATTCACACGTACACTCACACTCACGCAGAGCGACACACGCGCACATTCGTTCACAATAATCTTTTTATAAATATTTTATCCTTTTTTCTGTTTTTTTTTTCTTTTTCCTTTTTTTTTCCTTCTTTTCGTTCTTTTTCCCACCCTCCTCTTTCCTCTTTTCTTTTTTCTTTTTCCTTTACCTATCACGCGTCTTCACACGTGCATCAGCATTGTCATAGAATCCTCGAGCGAAATAACCAGAGGTCGTTCCATCCAGCGGAAATGTCTGGTAAGCCTAAATTCGCGATTGCGACATTACGATTTCACCCGTTCGTTTCCCCGCTCGTTTGTCTATGATTTCGTTAAATTGCACCTCGTATGAAATTTGCTTGCACGATACCCGTGTTCCCACGGATAACAATTGCCTTTGTCCTTGGTGTTCTGACGAAATACGTGTAGTCGCGTATACACGTATGATTATACCATTCGTAACTTCGCAATCTCATCGTGACCCTTCGAATTGTCCGTTATTCGTTGTGATAATGTTACGGGAGTTGGGAAGAAACAGAATTTGCGATTGCATACGTATATAGAACGAAACGAGACGTGTGATATACCAACGATCGTATTATTTTCTTCAACCCCGTTTGTTTAACTTTTCGGTATTCCGTAAAAGTTGTTCGATTCGACGTACGTAAATCCGTCTCGAGATTTTTCTTTTTCTTTTTTCTTTTTTTTTTTTTTGTTCTCTTTGACGTTATCAATAGGGTAAAGCGAACGAGAAAGATGATGATTACACGCTACGACGAGGATGTATAAATCGTTCGTTAAAAGATCGTTTCACGATCGACCGATCGATCGCGAATGAACGTTCGATCGATCACGTTTCGTGATAGAATATACGTGTACGCGTATACGCGGATATCGTGAAAATAACAAAAAAAAAAAAAAAAAAAAATAAACAATAAAAGAAAGTAAAGAAGAGAAAAAGAATTAAAAAGAAAAAAAGGAAGAGAACGTTTTAAGGTTCGAACGTGCAATTATAACGATCGGTTGATCAAACTTTTCAGCGATCTCTGCTGTCAACGAATAGAAAAAAAAAAGAAATGTCGATATTTCTTTGGTGCGGATGGAGGTTCTATACCGTTTCTACATCGGGCCACGTCGCTTGCGTTATTTCTACTATTGTGAGAGCTCAAAGACAAAAGGGAATGGTCCAGAGACCGTGAAAGAGATAAATATTAAACACGGTAGGAATGATGGGTGAATGGGGCAGGGGGGGGGGATAGCGTAGTCTCGAAATAGACGGCGAGTTTTATCGTAGAAAATAAAAAGGGAAAGAGAAAAATAAATATAAATATAAATATAAATATATATATATATATATTTATATATACACAAAAAACAATGGAAAAAAAAAGAAGAAATAGAGAAGGGGCATCTCAGTACGAAAGAAGTGATTATCTTTACCTCGAAGCTTTGAATAAAGATATCCCATGTTATCTAATTCTAACGACCTCTTTTGCCTTTTATCTTCTCCCTAACATTTTTCATTTCGTTTGAAACGAGCCTTATTTATATACCTTCTTACCCCTCGTATATCCTACCTTAAAGAGACGACACATACGTATAGCGCCTTACTTCATTTCGTCTTCAAATTTGTGTTTTCCTTCGTTTCTTTTTTTTTTTGGATTTTTCTTTCCTTTTTACTTTTTTTTTTTTTTGTTTTGTTTTGTTTTTTTTTCTTGTACGTCGAAATATCGCAAGGATAATAATCATTATTAACGACGTTCGAACGCGTTTAATCGCTCGAGGGAAACGCAGGAGAAAAGTGGAGCGAGAAAAAAAAAAGGAGACCTCTCGAGAAGAGATCTACGATATTACGATTTTTCAAAGAAGTTTTAGACGTACGTCGAGGGGACAAAAACAAAAAAGAAAAATATATATATATATATATATATATATATATTTAAAAATGGCGACCGACGTTTGCCGATATCAAATTGCTTTATTTGTTTCATTTATGCGTTATTATCGAATCGTATACGCGTAAGTACGTACGATGCGTACGTGAAAACATTTTTCGAAAGGACAAAAAAGAAACAAATGTACTCCTCGGAAGCGAAATATTTTTAATTTAGCAATAAAACTCGTCGAATCTATACAAATAAAGCGGAGAGAAAGAAAATAAATAAATAAAAATATCAGCATAGTTTCGCCGAATAAACTGACAGACTTGAGGAGACTTCTCTCGGAAAAATATAATTTTTATTTATACAAAAAAAAAAAAAGAAAAAGAAAAAGAAAAAGAATAAAAAAGAAAAATTCTTCCTTCCCGTCCAATCGATCCGTTAAAAACAAATGAGATCGTGATATTTTTGGACGAGTCGATATAAACAAAGAGAAAAAAGCAAAAAAAAAAAAAAAAAAAAATAGGAGAAAAGGAAGAAACGAAAGAGGTTGCAAAATAGAAAAAAAGGCTCGATCTTATGTCCGTTCCGTCGTTCCGAGGAGAAATGAAGTTCGTTCGATCTCCACATTTCTCCTCGCAAAATCCACTTTTCGAGAACACATACATACGCTCGACTTTCCAACGAGAAGAATCAAACTAAGTTTCGGGAAAGGGAGCTTCGAATGTATGAGGCATCCTTGAACTCCATGGTAGTTCTTCCCCGTAAATTTATCACAAATACGGAGAATTCAAATTCGGTCTTCTAACTCTCTCACTCTCTTTCTCTCCCTTTCTTTCTCTCTCTCACACGCTAACAATAAGTTTTAGTCTTCCCTCTCACGATCGGTCGCGATATACTCGTAAGCAAATTTGAAGTTGACACATTTCTCTCTCTCTCTTTCTCTCTCTCCGTCTCTCTCTCTCTCTCTCTCTCATCCATCTCTTACAATTAGAATTCGTTAGTTTCTCGGAGTTCCCCGTTTTCTTCTCGTTATGGTTTAATATTTGTACGTACATGCGTGTGCGTGTGCGTGCGTTTGCGTATGTGTTATGTGTGTGTGTGTGTGTGTGTGTGTGTTAACTCGTATCTATAGAGACGTATGTTACATGATGGAATAAAGGATAGATAAATATTGTATACAGATATAGCCATCTTAAACAGTATGTATCTTTAAAGTGATGCTTTAAAAGCCGTTCTAATGCGTTTCAAAGACGTGAGTAATTGCGAAATGCTTCTTTCTCAATTTCTCTCTCTCTCTCTCTCTCTTTCTCTTTCTTTCCTTTTCTGTATTTCTCTCTCTTTTTCTTTCTTTCTTTCTATCTCTTTCGCATGCACACAATTTACAATCCCTATAATTCTCTCTCTCTCTCTCTCTCTCTCTTTTTCTTTCTTTGTCTTTCTCTATTTTTATTCGTCCTCTCGGTCGAACGATTCAGATCAGTAGAGATCCTACTACTAATTGTCGGTCCAGTCGAGAGTTGGAATGGCTAAAAGGTAAATCGTTCGCCGTAAGAAGAAAAAAAAAAAATAGAAAAAAAACGTCAATGTTGACCACGACAAAACACGTGATCTCGTATGTACGTTTAATTACACGTGTATGTATCTATATATGTTATTACTATTCGCGAGAAGAAATGCTGTGTATGTATGTATATAATGTATGTATGTATGTATGTATGTATGTATGTATGTATGCAAGTGTGTATGTATGTATTTATGTATGTATTTATTTATATATGTATATTCGCGATCTCGCATGGTTCTTGGCCATGATCCAAATTTGACTTTTATCCTAGAACATATGTATATGTGTTTTATATACACGAGATACAATACATATAGCTATTTACTATTGGAAAGGCAGAGAAAAAGGAGGAGGAAAAAGTGAAGGCGTGCTCGTATGTGTCTTCCGTAGTATGGATAAATCTAAACGAGAGTGAGAGAGAGAGAGAGAGAGAGAGAGAGAGAGAGAGAGAGAGTGTGTGTGTGTGAGAGAGGGAGGAAATAACAGCTGATACACCATGAAAAATTTTGTCATTGCCTTTTCTTTTTTTTTTAAATCCTTACTTCTTAACACGATCAAATTAATATAGAAAATTGTTATCAGTTGGCGATCAAAAGAGACTCTGATCGTAGAGAGAAACACTTTGAACGGTGTGCAAAATCGAAGACAAAAAAAAAAGAAGAGTAAAATGCAAGAGATAGATAAGTTCCGTATCTGCTATTATTCCTTCTCAGGCATATGTGCGAGAGAGAAAGGGAGAAAGAGAGAAAGATAGAGAGAGAGAGAGAGAGAGAGAGAGAGAGAGAGAGACAAAAAAACAGAGAAAAAGAGATCAAAAGCCACCTCCTTTCGGGGAGGAGGGGATGAATGGATGTATAGTACCGAATGGCGTTGTTGGTGTTATCCGTGTATGGTGTTTGTAGTGATCGATAAATATCATTAATTATTTCTTAACGTTATTAAGAGTGGGTCGGGGGTGGCGTGGGGGGGGGGGGGGGGGGCGGGGAAAAAGAGGGGAATTAAATCCAATGTCAGCGATTAACTCTCGAACTACCGCATAACATTCTCTTGAAGCCTTGCCTGAATTCGGGCGAGAATATGGTGTAGATGACGGGATTGAGGGTACTGTTGAAATAGCCAAGCCATAGGAAGACATTGTATACTACGTCGGGTATTTGGCACCAATAACAGATGACACGTAGAAGCGTTAGAACGAAGAATGGTAGCCAACAGGCGACGAAGGCACCGGTTATTATCGCCAATGTCTTGGCCGCTTTCTTTTCTCGTTTCGATTCTATAGTTTCGCGGCTTCTCTTCGTCGACGTA
>OU426858.1:6798926-6813926 GCA_911387685.1 Dolichovespula media
CTCCCTTTACTTTCTCGGTCTATAAGTTTAACGAAGTAAAAGATAAAGTTCGTTGCATTAAAATCTATCCTTTAATAAGCTTATGGAGTGTTACGTAGGTTTGCTTCCTCTCACTCGTTTACAGCCTCTGTAAAGCTTATCCCTGCTCTAATTGAAAGGATATCGAGCTTGTTAACCGCGTTCGCTTCCATCATGAATGACGAACTTTCCTTCTTTCCTCTTCGACGTTCGCGTATTCGCTTTGACCGAGGTAGGGAAAAGAGAAGAAGAAAAAAAAAAAGAAAAAGGAAAAAAAAATAAGTAAAAACGATACCGGTTGCTACTTTCACCGGTGACGTTAAATATAACACGCTTCTTAAAAGTCGTACACTCGCTCGCGTATCTAACGAAGAGAGAGAGAGAGAGAGAGAGAGAGAGAGAGAGAGAGAGAGAGAGAGAGAGAGAGAGAGAGAGAGAGAGAGAGAGAGAGAAAGAAAAGAGAGAGAGAGAGGTATTTTAACAAGTTAAACAAATTCCATGTCTCAAAGAACATTCTATCGGGACTATTTCTCCTTTCATTTTTCTCTTCTTTTTTTTTTGGCAAAGAAATTAAACATAAAGAAAATAAATTTATTTATGTTTCTCTTCGTTCTATTCTTCATTCTCCTTTTTCTTTCTTTTTTTTTTTTTACACTGATTTCCTCAGACTTTCCACAGTGGCGAACTAATATCGAGAATATTCGATAACTCACAGAGTGGCGCGCACGCACACAGACGCGCATATCATTTTTTTTTTTCCTTATTTTTCTTTTTTTGTTCCCATGAAGGGTGGTTTTACGTAGAAAATTTTTTTTATCAATAAAACTTTGCCACGTTAATGAGGTGAGAAATAAACTTTCGCGAGAGGACGGGACTTGAATGAATCTTCTTCTTCTTCTTCTTCTTCCTCTCCGTTTTTTATTTACTTTTATTATTTTTTTTTCTTTTTTTTTTTTTTAAAGAAATGGCTTAGTTAAGAAAAGGTTAATACGGAGACATTTATATCATGTTTAGAAACATGTTTCATATCCTCTTTCCATTTCCACGCAGGACACGTATTTAAGAATTCCGGATAAACTTGCTCACACACACATATATATAATATATATTATGTATTTTATATATATAAATATATATAAGCATCTACATATGTCGCATGGAATAAAAATATTTCACGTAAAAAGGAAAAGTAATATCGTATTAGAAGAAAAGTCGCTAATATATTCATTTATAATTATTTCATCTATAATAAATTATTCATTCTGTCGGTTTTGCTTTTGATTAACTTTGTTTTTTCTGTTTTTCTCTTTTTCTTTTCCTTTTTTTTTTGTCAGTAGCGGTACCCTACCTTTTTCAACGTTGTGTCGTTATGATTTTTAATTCTATCGTAGTATCAAAAGAGGAAAAGTAAGAAAGATAGATAGACGGGCGGGGAGTGGAAGGGAGAGGGAGAGAAAGAGAGAGAGAGAGAGAGAGAGAGAGAGAGAGAGAGAGAGAGAGAGAGAGAGAGACATCGAGAGATACGAGTTCCGGTGGTTCGTGAAAGTTATGGCCGCTAACGAATGCCGTTTGTCTGGCTCGACTGCTAGCCAGATATGGAGGGCTTCCATCCACTTTACCGAGCTGGTGTCCAACCACCACCTCTAACTCCCCTCACCCCCATCATCCCATTTCTTTGCGTCCCCCGACACCCCGGTAAACTGTCCAATCCTTTGCTTATTCAAGGCAAACCATTCGTCGATGGAGTAGCGTGCTTTCAAACCGGCTCAACTTCGTTTCGTAGTGTCGCCAAAGTACGGGTACCTACTACGCGTACATTTCTATTACCGAGTTCAACTTTTCCTTCGTTCTATGTAACAAAATATCGAAGTAATAAATGCCAAAATACGCACCCCCCCCCTCTCTCTCTCTCTCCCTCTCTCACTCGCAATCTCTCGAAATCTCTCGCTCTCTTTCCATTTTTTCTTTTTTCTTTTTGCTTTTTCCTTTCTGCTCTTTCTTTTTCTCTCTCTATATATTCCGTACGTCGCAGTATTTTCGCAAGTTGAAACATAAATCCAATATGTCACTTTATACTACTCGAATCTTTATTTTTCACGATATATATATATATATATATATATATATATATGTGTGTGTGCGTGTGTGTGTTTAATTATAAGAACGAGTATACTTGGTAAAATTAATATTTACAATATTCGGTAAAATTCGTACGTTGAAAGTATTGATCCTCGAAATACGAAGTAACAGTTTAATTTTATGACAAGAATGTGAAATATAATGGTGAAATATGTATGATATTAGTATAATATTAGTACGATATGAATACGTAATATAAATAAATATGATCGTACGATTTCAAAATTACATGATGTTATGAAGGATTAATCAAGTGGGGAAATATTTTTCTCTACCTCGTCCATGGGCTAAATATTTCGAGCTCGAATGAGATCAATCCGAAAAAGTGGGACGCGCAAAAAGTTGATCTCTTTTCGTTCGGAGAAAATTGTGGGAAGGGAGTAAAAAGAAAAAAAAAAAGAAATAAAGAAAGTGAGAGAGAGAGAGAGAGAGAGAGAGAGAGAGAGAGAGAGAGAGAGAGAGAGAGAAAGAGAACGAGGGTTCTTAATCCTCCATAATAAAGGAGGTTAAACCCAATGCATAATAATCGAGAGATATTGGGGACAGATGAATCCGACTTTTTCAATTTCGTGAAACGTACGCAATTTCCTTTGGGCGAGAATTCTTGTGTTTAATTCGACTCCCGATGCTGGCCGTTCGGCTTTGCTCCGATTGTCTTTTGATGAGATATACAGGGATAAAGAGTGAAATAAAATACTGGAAATTCGTTTGTTACGCTTCGGATCTCCTCTGTTTGGTCGTAAATGATTTTTGGTTGGAACTTTTTTCAAAGTAAAGATTATCGTATTACGCCAAACGAATGAGCAAAAATACACATAGTGTTTTTATTTCAAAGGTAGAAAAAAAAAATTAAAATATATATATACACATATGAATTTTTCAAAATACAAAAGGAAAAATTATTTAACACAGAGTTACTATTATTATTATTATTATTATTATTATTATTATTATGTATATATATATATATATATAATATTTTTATTGTATCAATGTTTTTTTCACTCGTAAAGAAAGAAAAAAAAAAGAAGATTAAATTAAATATTTCATGTTAATTAATCTGTGATCGGGTACGAGGAGTTATATGATAAATAAAAGGAATAAGTAATTTTAATGTTTAATTCTCAAGACGAATAAGCCATGCTACGAAGTTTGCAATGTGACCTACATATTTTAGAGACACCCTATACATGTATATGATTTAGAGATATACCTTCGAGAATTTCGTTGAGATATAATTCCCATTATTGGATTTTGCGGATAATTCATAAGCTGTCTCTTTCTCTCTCTCTATCTGTCACTCTCTCTCTCTCTCTATCTCTCTATCTCTCTCTCTCTCTTTATCTCTCTCCCTTAGCCGTTCTCTTGCACAAGCGTAAAAATACGAGTTACGTCGAACACCTACGCTACTATGTTCGGTTTTCCCTCTCTTTTCCTCTCACTACCCTTCACTCTCTCTCTCTCTCTCTCTCTCTCTCTCTCTCTCTCTCTCTCTCTCTCTCTCTCCCTCATTAAGTTTCGAATCGAGCCATTTCTCTTAACTTTCTACGTAATCGATGAACGAGCGAACAGGTCAACGATTTATCGGTTATAATTCGATTCGAAAACTCATCGAGCTTTTGAAAAATGTTGTTCCTTTGACGATAGAATATAAATTTCGCTTAGGTAAAGAATATAAACTTTTGCTTCCGGTTGAATTTATGGAATATAAATTTTCTCTAGTCTAATAATATTATATTAGAAGCTCACCTGGTACGCTGGATCTTGGGATACGAGACATTCGCCGGCTGCTATACGTTCCAAGTAATTTGGATCCTTCCAACCAAATTGGGGTGCCAATGAAATTCCCAAAGAAACAATCCAAACCATCGCAATCAGGAAACCGATTTTCTTTGGACTCCTTCCCTGAAAGCAAAATAGCCTTTCAAAAATTCTTACCTCCAGTCAGCTGATTTTCAATTTCGTTCAAAGGGAAAGCTGCGATGAAAAAAAAAAGAAAAAAAAGTGAAAAAAGAGGAGAAAAGAGGAAAGAAAAAATAAAAAAAAAAAAATAAAAAATAAAAAAAATTGCAAAAAGAAATTTGATAGAAGGAAGGGACGAAGGATTTTACTCAAAGGTTCGTAGAAAATTTCTCTCGACTTTTCGTGCTTCGTCGATCTTTGAAGCACGTGAAATCCAAGCACGATTAGATGGAGACCCTTAACTTTGATCGTCTAATAAAATATCAACAAACCGTATAGAGTGAACACACGATAACCGAATATAGGATTTCGTTCGATCTAACCAATACCGAGCCTTCGGACTAGTTTAACGTCAGCTTCGGAGCCTATCTGGCTATGTAACGGATCGGATCTCTCCCATTATAATTACAACGATGTGAAACACAATAACGCCTCGAGCTCACAAATATTTCCCCGTATAGATAGAGAACCTCTCTAATTCGAGCACGAAACTTATGCGAAACCCATTTTCAACGTTGAAGATATGTAACAGTGCTAATAATAATGACAATAACAGTCATATAATAATAATAATAATAATAATAATAATGATGACGATGATGATGATTATAATAATAATAATTATTATTGTTCTAATTATGGCCATACAAATGATAAAGATATGTTCAACTATATTACGACAATTGATTACGTTCCTCTATTAATAATGTACCGTATGAATCAATGAATAACTAAATAAATAAATAAATAAATAAATAAATGAATAAATGAATGAATGAATGAATGAATGAATGAATGAATGAATAAATGAATGAATGAATAAATCGTGCAGTTTAAGTTACTAGTTTTCTTAATAATATATATTAAGTCAAATTCATCAGCACTGTCCATCAATTCTTTTTCTATGTAAAATTTATTCGATACTATATCGTATCTCATCGCGAATAATTTTGATTCTTATTAGATAAAATTGGGATTAGTGCGATGAATAATTAATTTCTACGATTCCATAAAAAAAGAAATATATATATATATATATATATATATATATATACTCTCTCTTTCTTTCCTTCCCTTTTCTTTCTTTTTTCCCCCTCAATATTCGTTAACTACTTCATATATACGCGTAAAAATATTGAGTATTACTTTTGATAATATCATAACGTCTATCTGACAACGTACATATATTATATGACAAGAACAACGACGTAAGATTATGGGAATAGTAGTTATGCGAAGGGAGGGCAAGGCATCATAATATTTTTCGTTCTTTTTTCTTCTTTTTTTTCTTTTACCTTCTCTCTTCTTTTTTTTTTTTTTCTTTCGGAAATATACGAGACCAACGCATTTGCGTTATCGTTTGTATTTTTCCTGGTTCCTCGTAAAACAAAGTACAGATATACTGCCGCGTTTCGCCAGGCTCGAATTGTGTATAACCCCCCCCCTCCCCTCTCCCTCTCCCCCTCTTGGTAATAACATTTTATCTAAGAATACTTTCCTCGAAAATATCTCGCGATGTCGACGACGTCATACAAAAAAGGGAGAAAAATAAAGAAGGAAGAGGTATGTTCACGTAACAAAGTCTACGCGCGCATTGAAAGTTTAACAAACTCCAAATATTTTACTTTAATATTATATTTCTCTCTCTCTCTCTCTCTCTCTCTCTTTCTCTTTCTCTTTCTCTTTCTCTTTCTCTCCCTTTCGTTGTGTGCGAATACTTGAAAAATTTATGAACGTAAAGGAAAGAAAAGAAATGAAAAGAAAAGAAAAGAAAAGGAAAGAAAAAAAGAACAACAAAAAATTAAGGATATTCTCGAGGATCGAATCAAAATCGAATCGCACGAAATGCAAAGAATTCGTAAAAAAATTTTTCCCGCCGTTTTAAGGAAGTTCGACTGCTTCTGTTTGTATTCTACGAAGAACAACGACAAAGAAACAAACAAACAAACAAAAAAAAAGAGAGAAGATAAAGAGGATCGGTAAACCATGATTTACGGTATTACGAGAGTAATTCGAGAAGTTTATTGTACTTATTATTTATTTTTTATTTTTTTTTTGTAATAAATAAAAAAAAAAAAATAAGAGAAGAGAAAGGAGCCGGGATAATCTCGAATGGACCTCTGATATGGGAATACACAAATTTTTATCGTATATATGTATCTTTTCGTTTAACGATCGTCGAAATAATTTCTCTCTCTCTCTCTCTCTCTCTCTCTCTCTCTTTCTATCTATCGTTTTGACGCGATAAAGCGAATCTAATAGTCGACGTTAGATAACGACACTCGACTCGAATTAATGTTGTGATATTTTCATTATATTCAATGATTATAGAAGAAGAGAAATAGGGAGAGAGAGAGAGATAGCTAGATTTCGAAGCACATGGGAGGATTATCTTACGATAGATGCCGTTTAATTCGTCCCTTCTTAAGTCACTACTAATATATTTTCCTTCCGATCAAAGCGATAATTCCAGAGGCTCAAGAAGAGAAGCAATTAGAAGCGAGTAATTGCGGTCGAGCAAGCGGTTTTGCTGGTACACGTTCTCTCTCTCTCTCTCTTTTTTTTTCCTTCTCTTTCTCTCTCTTTTTCTTTCTCTTTCTTTCTCTCTCTCTCTCTCTCTCTCTCTCTCTCTCTCTCTTTCTCATATCCTATCTTTTCTATCCTACTTTCTTTTTTTTTTTTCTTTTATTTTCCTTACAAATGTATATCACACCGGCACATTAATATATTTCAATATTATTATATCTGGTCTCTTATAGTCTTTTCAACAACGCCCATGAAAAAAAGGTTACCTTCTGTGCAATCTCGAATACTCCCAGGCACGCAGCGATCGTAATTTCGTTATATACATACGTATATATATATATATATATATACGCGCGCATACACACACACACACACGTTCTAGTTTCTCTTTTATTGCACTTTTCTTTATTGCGCTTAATCGTTCAAGACGTTTCCTAAATTGGTTTATTATCTTCTATTTCTTTTTCACGCGAGAAAATTATCCAGACTTTTCTCATACACTTTCTATCTCTCTCTCTCTCTCTCTCTCTCTCTCTCTCTCTCTCTCTCTACCTCTCTATTTTTCGTCTTTCTATTTCTCTATCTATCCATCTATCTATCTATATCCATCTATATATCTATCTATCTATCTTTCTGATAATCTTTCGAAATTACGAAGAAATTCGATAAATATCAATTTCGTTATTCGATATGTTCCAATCATCATCCATCCGTTTCTAATATATATACACGTAGGTGAATACATGCTATGTCTACGAATATGAGAACGTTCCATTATCGATTCAATTAAGATTTGCTTTTTGATTACAAAATATGCTCGATTAATTTCGACCAATAGTTAGCTTGAATAAATGAATAATTCGAGAGTGGTAAAATTTTTTTTCATCGTACCTTACCAATAAGATTCATAAATCTTAATTATATTTACTGCTGAATATTTCGATATATTATATATTTATATATATATATATATATATATATATATATATATATATATTCGTATACATTGGTATGTATGTATCGATATATGTAAAGAAAAAGAGGAATCAAACGTTACTTTCATATTTAAATTAATTATTTATCAGTTCGATCGCGATGAAAAATGTCGGTGTTTTATTTTTTTTTGAGAGATATTTATCTCCTCGGAAAGATAAAAAATTTATCCATGAATAAGTCCCTATGTACCTTTATATACGTACACGTATATATATATATATATATATATATATATATATATATATATATATATATACAAGTAGATATACATATATATACTTTTAGAAACTACGATAGAAACGAAAAGATATAAAAGAGTATAGGAGTGAAACGATCGATCGAAGTGCTAAATCATCAATTGCTTCGAAAAAGGGAGAAAGACGATAAAGAAAAAGAGAATCTTTCTTATCCTGTGCACAAGTATGTATTTACTACGTAAGCACTTTTTCACAGATATACACGTACCCATACGTATATCTACATACACACACACACACACATATATATATCCATGTAAGATAAAGTTTCCTACGAATGTAATTTCCTCATAATACGAACTAGCTCGCGTCGTTTCTCGTACGTCTTCGTTTTTTCTTCGTAAGGTCCTCTTTTTGAGAAACTTTCAGAGCGAGAGAGAAAGAAAAAGAAAAAGAAAAAGAGAGAGAGAGAGAGAGAGAGAGAGATTTCTCATGACATCGTGAAAAAGAGAGAGAGAGATAGGAAATCCCTGTACGTATCACGTAGCGCGAGAAGTTTGGCATTCCAACTACAATACGGTAATCCGAAAGGAGTCTCTCAGACCTAGTCTTCTACATATACGTAAGGTGAACCTTTAGAAACCAATTTTGTAGGATTTTCTGTCTTTTCGTCCGTATGCCTTTCCTTGTTTCTCTCTCCATCTCTATCTCTCTTTATTTTATTTTTAACTTATCTCTCTACACTTTATGGAAGACATCATTATTTTTGCTTTATCAAAATTCTTTTTTAACAACGTCTCCGATTCTATCCTTATTTATACATCTTCTTTTCTATATATTTTCCATATATATATTAATTTTATATTATTATGATATATTAATAATAATATATTAATAGGGAAATGAAATTTATTTTATTAATTAAAAATAAAACAAATAAAAAAAATATATATATATATATTAATTATATATTATTATGATATATTAATAATAATATATTAATTAAGAAATGAAATTTATATTATTAATTAAAAATAAAACAAATAAAAAAAATATATATATATGTATTAATAGAGATCCGAGTGGATTTATATTAAATCCAGTATGCGGGTGGATATTAATCGTAAACATTGAAAAGAAGAAAGAAAAGAAGAAAGAAAAAAAAGAAGAATTAACGTGCGCGCATGTCTCTTTATCCGACGGATTTTTCATCTTGCTTCTTTTTTTTTTCTTTTTTTTTATTATATTCGCGGGATTAGAAGTTTTGAATAATAAAAAGTAAATTCCCCCGTGCTCTAGCTCCTTTTTTCTTTTTTTTTTTTTTTTATTCGGTAGAAACTCGGTCGCAGTGATTTCGAATTGGAAAAATGATCAGGTTTTATTGGAATGCATCACGCTAACCTACGAATGGTAGGATAGGTATATTCCGTTTAATCTATCGTTTAACTAGAGATAAAGAGTATAACCGGTGGAAAAGTGTACGTTCGAGTACTTAGGGAAGGATGAAACGTTAAATTTGTCTGGCTTACGGGGTGCAAAATTACTCGGAGAATTTGAAGAGATTACAAGAGAAAGAGAGAGAGAGAGAGAGAGAGAGAATGAAAGAGAGAGAAAGAAAGATGGAGGCAACGTCTGTGAACTGTCACGAAAGAAAATTGTATTTTCCAAGGCAAGAAGATAATAAGAGAAAATAAGAAGGTGAAAAAGAGAGAGAGAGAGAGAGAGAGAGAGAGAACTTTAAGCTACGAAATAAAAAAGAAATTCTTTACCCGACCTCTTTCGATTTCTTTCTAATATCTTCCTTTCCTCTCTTCTTCCCTTTTTTTCTCTTTTCCTTTTTCTTTCTTTCTTTTTTTTCTTTTCTTCTTTTACCATTCCTGGACTACATTGTACATAGATGTATGTCGCTCTCTATCTAATTGTACCGTACCGGTATAACGGTCGCGTTAAGAAGGAAAGCTTTTAAAACGTTAGATCGTACGCTCGTGCGCTATGGACCTACTTCTAGGAGCTCTCAAGGTTCATCCGATTAGTCCGAGGGAATGGCACGAGGCGTTGGAAGGGGAGAGGGGGTGAAAGAAAAAAGAGTGAGAACGAAAGAAAGAAAGAATGAACGAACGAAATAGAGATAGATAGATAGAGAGAGAGAGAGAGAGAGAGAGAGAGAGAGAGAAAAAGTTGGGGGATAGAAAAGAAATGTTCGTGTGAAATGAAACCTTTCTAATTGGATCGATTCTGTCGATCTATTTCTATACTTGGCCCTTTCTAATCTAATGCATAAATGCACGCATACATACGCGCTGCTAAAAGGCGCGTATACATACATACGTAGGTACGTACGTAGGTATACGTAAATAGATAGATAATAGATAGAAAGACGTAGGTTGGGTAAATACATATACATACGTAGGTACGTAGGTAGAGTATAGAATACATCGGATAGTATATATGAGTACAACCCCCACCCCCCCTTCGGCCCTACCCTCCTCTCTCTCTCTCTCTCTCTCTCTCTCTCTCTCTAATCTTGTATATGCATATGGATGTAAGAGAAAGATACGGGGATGGCAATCGATTTAATTGCATTATTCTGCAATTCCTTCCCCGAGAACTTCCGTCACACTCTCGCCCGACCGCAAGCGTATCAATTAACCTGTATATAATTGAGATCGGTGACGGCCCAATATCTGTCGACCGCGATAGCCACCAGATGCAATATCGATGCAGTGCAGCAAAGGACGTCGCTGCTCGTCCATATGTCGCAGAGTTCCGGCCCAAGGGTCCATCTCGAGTTTATCTGCAATAAACAGAATTATCTATCATTATCCGTAGCTTCTATACTTCGCTTATTACAAGAATATGACTAGGTACGATATGTATATATATATATATATATATATATATATATATATATATATATATATATATATATAAAATAATATAATATAAAACTGTGATCAAACGATGATTATTCTTATGCGCAAATATTGCTTATAGAGGAGGAATTTGTTTCTAATCTATTCATCATGTTTTCTATTCGTGTTATCGTATAATTTTCAACAAATATAGAAACACAATTGAAACAACATTATTCTTCATTTATTTCGTAATATGCTACATTTTGAATTTTGAAAATATCATCGTTACTTTGGTTTTTAAGAGCTTTTTCCCAAACATTAGCAAATTCGACAATGAGCTCGGTATCCTTAACATAATTATACGTTCGTTTGAAAGTATAAGAGTATAGTGGGAGAGATAGTTAGGTCACGACTATCCAGGAGTGGGGAGGGTAGTTAGGTCACGTCCATACATGATCCGGGGGGGGGTAATTAGGCCAAAACCATGCAGGAGTGGTAGGGGTTGGTAGGCCAAAACCATGCAGGAGTGGTGGAGATAGTTAGGCCAAAACCATGCAGAATTAGTGTGGGTAGTTATGCCAAAACCATGCAGGAGTAGTGTGGGTAGTTAGGCCAAAACCATGCAGGAGTAGTGGGGATAGTTAGGCCAAAACCATGCAGGAGTAGTGGGGGTAGTTAGGCCAAAACCATGCAGGAGTAGTGGGGGTAGTTAGGCCAAAACCGGCAGGAGTAGTGGGGGTAGTTAGGCCAAAACCATGCAGTAGTGTGGGTAGTTATGCCAAAACCATGCAGTAGTGTGGGTAGTTATGCCAAAACCATGCAGGAGTAGTGTGGGTAGTTAGGCCAAAACCATGCAGGAGTAGTGGGGATAGTTAGGCCAAAACCATGCAGGGGTGGTGGGGGTAGTTAGGCCAACGCCCATTTTGGAGTGGTGGGGGTAGTTGGCCACGCCCACCCAGGAGTGGGGGTAGTTAGGCCACGCCCACATTGGAGTGGTGGGGGTAGTTGACCACGCCCACTTAGGAGTGGGGGTAGTTAGGCCACGCCCACATTGGAGTGGTGGGGGTAGTTGGCCACGCCCACCCAGGAGTGGGGGTAGTTAGGCCACGCCCACTTTGGAGTGGTGGGGGTAGTTGGCCACGCCCACCCAGGAGTGGGGGTAGTTAGGCCACGCCCACATTGGAGTGGTGGGGGTAGTAGGCCACGCCCACCCAGGAGTGGGGGTAGTTAGGCCACGCCCACTTTGGAGTGGTGGGGGTAGTTGGCCACGCCCACCCAGGAGTGGGGGTAGTTAGGCCACGCCCACTTTTTAGTGGTGGGGGTAGTTGGCCACGCCCACCCAGGAGTGGGGGTAGTTAGGCCACGCCCACTTTTAGTGGTGGGGGTAGTTGACCACGCCCACCCAGGAGTGGGGGTAGTTAGGCCACGCCTACTTTGGAGTGGTGGGGGTAGTTGGCCACGCCCACCCAGGAGTGGGGGTAGTTAGGCCACGCCCACTATTGAGTGGTGGGGGTAGTTGGCTACGCCCACTTTGGAGTGGTGGGGATAGTAGGCCACGCCCACCCAGGAGTGGGGGTAGTTAGGCCACGCCCACTTTGGAGTGGGGGTAGTTAGGCCACGCCTACTTTGGAGTGGTGGGGGTAGTTGGCCACGCCCACCCAGGAGTGGGGGTAGTTAGGCCACGCCCACTTTTTAGTGGTGGGGGTAGTTGGCCACACCCACCCAGGAGTGGGGGTAGTTAGGCCACGCCCACTTTTTAGTGGTGGGGGTAGTTGGCCACGCCCACTTTGGAGTGGTGGGGGTAGTTGGCCACGCCCACTTTGGAATGGGTATAGTACGGCCACGTGTATACAGGAATGGGAGTCATCATGCCACGTGTATTTTGGAGTGGTGGGGATAGTATGGCCACGTCTATAGAGGAGTCGGGGTTATTATGCTACGTTTATTTAGGAGTGGAAGAAGGGGCAGCATTTGGCCGTGACCCTTTGAATGGGGAATTGGTTGAGTTGGAAAATGCAATTTATAATTTTACGGATTACTAAATAAATATTATATACATATATATATATATATATATATATATATATATATATATATGTACGCATATGTGTATCTGTTTATATATGCATGTATCTGTTAGGTTCTTTCATTATCAACAGAATTGGAAATCTGCTTAGTACATATGCACTGATATAGACGATAGGAACAGAGGAAAATTAATCGATAAGTGATGTGGACATTCTCTATCATGAATGCATATCTTCGTACATGGTTTTTATATATTTATATATATATATATATTTATATATATATATATATTTATATATATATATATATATTTATATATATATATATATATATATTTATATATATATATATATATATATATATATATATATATATTTATATATATATATATTTATATATATATATATATATATATATTTATATATATATATATATATTTATATATATATATATATATATATATATATATATATATATATTTGCAAGCATACTGTTTTAAGTGATTTATTGCATGTGTAAGGAATTGTGCATTCGGAGCGATCGATCTGTTTCTTATTTTCCTTTAATGCCAACCGAATAATAATTATTTTTACGACTACTACTTTTCTTTATTGTCAATTTTCATATAGACTCTAAGTAAACTGTCATCTTTATTTTATGGCTCTGAGACAAACAGGCACTTTAATTAACGGAACTTTTCCGTTTGGGGAGAGAAGCTATGTGTGTTGGTATATATCTACGTATGTATGTGTATATATATATACGGCTGACCGCACACTTGTCTCTTCGTGAAGAAAAATGAAAGGTTACTAGCGTGTACTAGCTTTTATATAATACTATATGTTTCTAACCCATTCGTCGAATAAAGCGACTGTTCTCATTCGAACAAAAGTTATATTTACTTAGATAAGGTAGTAAACACGTGGTTTCATTGTAGAAAGGTAAAAAGTGAAAGAAAGAAAGAGAGTGAGAGAGAGCGTGGGAGGGAGAGAGAGAGAGAAAGAGAAAAGTATCTTCTGTCTCTGACGTAACCGCAATTAATCCGAAGTTTTGATTAATGTACTTGGGTATACCTATGTATATATGTGTATATATATATATATATATATATATATATATATATATATAAAATACGTATCTGAAAGTTACTACTATAATAGATAAATTTGTTTTGTTGAAAATTAACCGAGAAATTACCAAGTTATATTTTTTTTAGCACTCGTTAAGAATCTTCGTGAAAAAAAAAATTCATGCCTCTCTATGTCCTTATGTGTTAAATCATTACTTTCTTTGAATATTTCAATATTTTTATAATGTAAATCCTACGTTGAAAGAGGACGAAAGGATACTTTCGTATCGTATAAGAAATCGCTGGTATTAAAAATAGAGTTCAGAATAGAAATGGAAAATGCGAGGGTGTGTGTGGGAGGGAGAGAGAGAGAGAGAGAGAAAGAGGGTAAGGGAGGGGGACGAGGACGACGACGAATGAAATGTATTTTATAAAATATGACCGGTCGGGTCGCGGTATGCGAAGGAGAATAAATATTTTCCGAAATGCTGAGACTCGGAATAGATGTGACGTGTATAGAAAGAGTTGGGGAGAATTTGGAGAGTCGAAGATTTTTAAAATTTGTAACAGAGAGAGAGAGAGAGAGAGAGAGAGAGAGAATATTTTCTTGATGTAGTGAAATACAACTCGATGAAATACCAACACGCGATGTTTATCCCCTATTCGAAATATTTTTCTAACGACTAACATTATCCCGCTGGTGGTGCATAAGATCGAAAAATATTTTTTCAATATCATATCATTCAAAATGGAAAAATTATATACGACTGATGCCGAACGATGCGTTATCGATCCTTTTGATTATCCAAACGGGGTTTCGATTATGATTAGCTTTTACAGATGTTAGAAGATTAACGTTCGAAGCTTTGGCGTTATTAGAACGGTCATCGAATGACGAATCATTACGATTAATTAACAATATGTTAAAACGCGTTTCCTGTCGAGCCAATTTAACCAATCGATATCTATTATTTTTAATGAATAATTACTGTTACTATGTGTGTATATATACGCATATATGTATATATAGACGTGCAGATATATAAGCAGATTCGTTAGAAGATTATTCTCATTATAAAGTATCGAGGAAATTTCACTGTAAGCTCCAATAAAATCTTCATTTTCTCTGACTAGAATCGTTATGGATTATCGGCAAACTAAACTATGAGAATATTATAGGATGGCGATAGGTAGACGAATGGGATAGGTG
>OU426858.1:6826426-6831426 GCA_911387685.1 Dolichovespula media
TTCACGATGTATATCGTGCAATATCAAAGGGAAAAGAGCGCGCGCGCGTGTGTGTGTGTGTGTCTGTGTGTGTGTGATAGACAGAGAGAGAGAGAGAGAGAGAGAGAGAGAGAGAGAGAGAGAGAACAACTGCATCGGTTTTCTACTCGTAGCGTAACACGTTCGTAACGTACGTACTTACAAAGTTACGACATAACTCGTCTCCTCGTACTATTCCCTATCGTTATTCGTTTATCCAATTAGACGTGCTTGAGTGCACCCCTACTCTTTCCATTCTATCCTTTTCCTTTTCCTTGTCCTTCCCTTCTTTCTTGTCATTCTTTCTATTTTTTGCTTATTCGTTTTATTCTGTTCTCTTTTTTTTTCTTTTTTTTTTTTTTTTTTTTTACAACCTTGCATCCTACACTACGCGTAACGACAAGCACGATAAAATAGCACGAGGTTTTGTGCCTTCTTGTAATAAAAGTGAGAAAACGCGGGGAGATGATAGAATTGAGGTTCCCGATCATAGGACGTGAAATTTCCGAATTCCATTTCCCTTGTTGCTCGTAACACATCGTGTTATTACGAAATATCAAATATCATCGCTTGCATATTCTCGTAGAAAAATTTGTACCCTCTCGTATTTTATCTACAGGCCAGGTTGGTCATAAAATATATATATATATATATATATATATATATATATATATATATATATATATGTATGTATGTATGTATGTATGTATGTATATGTATATATCTGTACATTTTCTCTTTTCTCTTTTCTCTTCTCTTTTTTTTAATCTTCTTTTTTCTTAATATTGATAAACTTTTAATTTCCTTCCTTTCTTCCTTCCTCCGCTTTCTTCTCTTCTCTTCTCTTGTCTTCTTTCTTTGTTTTTTTTTCCTCAACCAATAAAACATAAATCATCCTTGTAAATGGTAAACGTTGAATTTCGTACGGTATTATTAATATTAGGACATTCAGATTCACTTAAAATGTTAATATTACATTCGAGATGAAATGTGAAAATTATTTTCGAAAATTGTAGACCCGTTTAATATCTTCGTTAAAATAAATTTCGATTGGTCGGAACACCAACATTCGCCGTAACTTCATTCCCTTTTATTCTTCAAGATCGACGGAATTCTGTTTGTTGTTTATTTCTTTTTTTTTTTTTTTCTTTAACCGACAAAATAACACGAGAGTTTTAACAAACGCGTATCAGTTATCCGGTAGCAAGTGAAACGTAGAATTTCCTGACGGTAATTTTACATCGATGTACTCGGAATAACATTAACAATTCTTAAGTATTTCGAGATAACAGGAGTGAGTATTATTCTTAGAAGATATTACAAAATGGCCATATCTTTTCCTAATGCGATTTTGACTATCAAATAACCTCTGCCAAGCGTGAATCTCAACAGGGAGAGAGAGAGAGAGAGAGAGAGAGAGAGAGAGAGAGAGAGAGAGAGAGAGAGAGAGAGAGAGAGAGAGAGAGATTACGATTCTGATCATTTGCAGAACACGTCCGTATTGTATATACATCTATATATCTACATACCTATCTATCTACGTATACATATGTATCTATGTGACTACATGTACACGTATAAGTGAATAGGTAGACAAGGTATATGAGATAGAAACATGTGGATCACGTATATGCTACAGACAGACGTAGCATCGTGAGTATCTACGTCGAATTCGATTTGACTTCGTATTAAGTTTGCATTAACTTGGCACGACCAATCACGTTTCAGTGATTATCGAAGGCTTCGATTTCTACGTTCGCGCGTATTAAAATTCTCTATTTCGTTCGCGCTCGATTACAAAATTTCCAACGATTAATATATTACGTAACCCGTCATTCCTAATAACGACGTTCGGAGATATTATATTGTTCTCGTGGTTATGTCTATGTGTGTGTGTGTGTGTGTGTGTTTGAACGATTTCGAAAAGGAAAAAATTTGTATCCGCGCGTGTCCGTTATTTATCTATTTACACTGTTGATAATGGAAAACGAGGAAAAAGCAAATAAAGTGAAGAGTCAGAGTCGCTGTCACGTTAACCGTGAGTTTGCCGATATTTATAGTCAAATCATTTCTACGTCTCTCGAATACTTCCAATTAACGGGTTTCGAATTTTTTTTCAAATGTCCTCTATTTTTTTTCTTTTTACCCCGGCTATCGGTGATTTTTTAACCAATCGAGATTTCGTTCATTTGGAACACACGTTCTCTCTCTCTCTCTCTCTCTCTCTATCTCTCTCACACACACACACACACACACACTCTCTCTCTCTCTCTCTCTCTCTTTATCTTGAAAACGTCATCTCTTTTCCTTCTCTTTCCTTTTCATTTCGATATTCCCACTTTCGTTAACGTCCTCTCCTTCTTTCCCTCTACCAACTTTTCTTTTTATTTCGATTTCGATATAGAAAAAAAAAAAAAAAAAACAAAAAAAAAAAGAAAAAAGGAAAAGAGAAAGAAAGGGGAAAAGAAGACTTTCTCCTTGCTTTTCAAGAGAAAGCGAATTTTTCATAGGTCGAAAGGAAAATAAAGCTTAGTGGTATTCCTTTTCGTACGTTCCGCGATCTCCGTCGAACGATCCAATTCGTAAACATTGTAGTCGAGCCATTTCAACTGCGCTTGGCTGTTTGCTTCCCAAGAGGCTTCGAAGGAAACGATAGCTTCTACTGCTGTTGCTGCTGCTGCTGCTGTTGCTTCTGCTTCTGCTGTTGTGGAGATCGCCTTCGGCAAAGAGGCCAAACGAAGGATGAGGACAAGAGTCGATTGGCTCTCGAAGAAGCTGGATTCCAATACCATGGATGGACTTCTAAGCAGGCATACATCAAGACCCACTTGGATGGGGTTGCCTACATGGGAACGTGAGACGCGCGCGCGCGCACGCTCGTACATAGTATCCTCGTGTGTAATACAAAGAGAGAAAGAAACGCTGCCCCTTCTTTTTCCTTTTCTCTCTCTCTCTCTCTCTCTCTCTCTCTCTCTCTCTTTCTCATACACATAAACGACATATGTATCGACATCGCTCTATCGCCCAACTATCCCACTTTTATTTCACGTTCTCTCGTCGAATTTTATATCTCGACCGTCCACGGATTTTCTCTATACTCGTATTGACGAACAATATTAATGTAATATGAAGAGTCCGTCATATTGCTTTCTCTCTCTCTCTCTCTCTCTCTCTCTCTCTCTCTCTCTTCGATTTCTTTTCCTTTTTTTTAATTCATTCCTTTCGCCTCATCGACGATTTCGTCTTTTAAAACAAATCGTAAACTATAACGATAGTCAATACGTTGACGATTACATTCTCCACCCTCACCATCCCCCCTCCACCCTCTGCCCAATCGTAACAGCGTCGATTTGTAACGTGTGATTAAAAAAAAAAAAAAAAAAAAGAAAAAAGAAAAATAAAAGATCGAGAAATAATCCGTCAGGTGTGTTTCGTTAAATTATATCATACTCGTCGATCATATACTGTCAATTATCACGACCACACATAATAATTAGTGTTTTGTTCGATGCTATACTCCTACCCCTCCTCCTCCCACTCCCCGCCGCTCACATATATTCGCGAAAGAAAATTATCGATATAATTCTTTAATTTTCTTTCATCATAATCTATACGATGCATTTGAGGGTATTAAATCGAACGAAAAGGAAAGGAAAAAGAAAAAAAGAAAAAAATCAATTAAACATTTTCCAATTTGGCGACGATAATCTAGGATCGAAAATAATTCACTTCCGTTGGATTTATGAGATAGCGAACCGGGACGATTCCACGGTTTAAACGATTCGTCCGTACCGAGACCGAGTTCATCGGGCGAGATCGTTGGAACTTCTCGTTTCGAGAATAGATATATCTCGAATCCGTTCTTAGAAGTCATGCGGGTCATCTAGGATATTCCCCTGACTACGTGGCCTTTCACCTTTTCGACTTAACAAAGGATCCCGCGGGTATTCCGATATCCTCACGAATTCTAAGATTAATGAATGCTCTATGCTATCCTCCAATGGCGAGTATCTCATCGTTAATTCACTAAGATCAAAGGAACGTATCTTTTTTTTTTCTTTTTCTTCCTTTCTTTTGGTTTTTTCTTTTTGTTGTGTTTTAATCATTATTTCGTCTATAAAAAAAAAAAAAAAAAAACGAACAAGAAGGAAAGATCGATCGTCGGGCTTCAAAACACGTAGGTAACGATGACCTTTCGTAGACGCAAGATTTCATTTTATAGATTACACCTTTCTTTTTGTTCGTTTTCTTTTTTTTTTTTCATACTTTTTTTTTACCATAGACGACAAGTACCCCACGTAGATTTTATAAGTATTATTCTCTCGTTTTAAGCACGTTATACGCAAAACATTTTTAAGGGGATAATCTCGTACCCCGTTACTGTTCTGTCGATGGGAAATCAGCTGATGCATTATTATTATTATTATTATTATTATTATTATTATTTTCATCATCGTCATCGTTAAATATCGGTTCATATACAAACACAAAACGGGGATGATACGCGTGTCATCCTAAACAGAGGAGAAAATAAGCTCATTTTTAGAGCCCGCTTCGGAGATATCTCAAAGCAGATGTAGCACGTACTACGCTCGTTTTCCCATTAATTACGAAAGAGCTTAATCCCACGGCGGTAGGACGATCCTGTTAAAAAAGCAAAAAAAAAAAAAGAAAGAAAAAAAAGAGAATGCTCGGGTAAACGAAAACGTTCACATTGGGGAGGAAAAAAACTCGACCGCCACGGTTTTTCATTATTCTCTTCTGATTATTTTTGTATTTTTTTCTTTTTTTTTTTTTTTTACATTTGCCTGTTCCATTTTTTTTCTTTCTTTTCATTCATCCTCTTACGTGCATACTTTATTATGCGTCAGTGAACGAAAATACGAAATAGGTGTGTATATCGTAAGAGAGAGAGAGAGAGAGAGAGAGAGAGAGAGAGAGAGAGAGAGAGAGAGAAAGGTAGCCATGTATTATATATAAAC
>OU426858.1:6836426-6853926 GCA_911387685.1 Dolichovespula media
TATGAGATGAGAAAAAGAAGAAGAAGAAGAAGAAGAAGAGGTGGAGAAGGAGGAGGAGGAGGAGGAGGAGGAGGAAGAAGAAGAAGAAAAAGTAATAGAAGAAGAAGAGGATGAGGAAGAAGAGAAAGACACGAGTCATACATTCGGCAAATTCTTTTTCTTTATATCAGAAAATGACGAAGAAAAAGAAGAAGAAGAAGAAGAAGAAGAAGAAGAAATAAAGGGTAAAAGGGAAAAAGTTACGGGGGAAAAATTCCCGTAGGGCGTAGATCGAAAAATCAGATAGCATTGTACTTTCTTGAATTTTTCTGTTCGTCTCCCTTCGTCTATCCGTCTGTCCGTTTTTTCTTCTTCTTCTTCTTCTTCTTCTTGATATCAGAAAGATGGAAAGATAGAAAGAGAGAAAAAGAAAGGAAGCAAATTTTCGTGGGAACATTGAATAGGTAGAAAAATCAGATGGAGCATTGTATACACTTTGACTTTATCATCCCTCCTTTCCAATTTCTTCTTCGAAGTATTTTTCGAAGATTCGACGATCGAAGATACCTCGTCGTACGACGAGGTAAATAATTTTGGGAAAATGGGATTAAACGATTCACCGTAATTCGCTTAAGTTTAATACTCGTTAGAAGTGACGTTTTCAATATAAACTAACTCGACGATACCTTCGAAAGGATGGGTATATAATTACGATTCCTTCCTCCTTCTTATTCTTCTTTATTTTCTTTCTTTCTTTCTTTCTTTCTTTCTTTCTTTCTTTCTTTCTTTTTTTTTTTTCTTTGCCTTCGCACATTTCCTCCCCGTTCATTTTCCCTTCTTTTCTCTCTTCATTTTTATTTGTTTTTTTTTTTTTTTTTTTTTTTTTAATTTTTTCCTTCGTCCCTTTCTTTTTTTCTTTTCTCTCTTTTTTTTTTTTTTACTACTTTCCTTCTTTCCCCCGTCCTTTCCTTTCAATGGAAAATTCACTTACCGCGGTGAAATAAAAGGGAAAGAACTTTTTCTTTGTTCTCTTTAGATCGAGACAAGAGGAGAGCACGGTACTGGGGATGATGGTTAGCAACACTCGCGAGGTTCCTCAAAAAGCATAACACGCTTAACTTTCCTTCTCTCTCTCTCTCTCTCTCTCTCTCTCCTCTCTCTCATACACACACACACACACACGCACTCTCTCTCTCTCTCTCTTTTTCTCTGTCTCTCATAGCACGTCTAACGAAAGAAGGTAGCTTCAACCACTTACAGTGTGCACGTTTCTACACAAAAGACCATTCAGCTTTTTATTATAACGTCTTCGAGGAAAGCAGAGGTAACCTGCTAGATCTCCTTACTAAGATTTATGAGTTTGTAAAAAAAAAAAGAAAAGAAAAGAAGAAAGTAAAAAAAAGGAGAAGAAAAAAAGAGAGAAAAACCGACAACAGTTTCATAAAGCGTTGCAATTTACGATATTCAACGACTTAACGTTTTATCCATGAGAATCGTTTCCTTTCCAAAAAAAATTTTCTCGTAAGATCGTCGATGAGACGAATTAAAAGCGATCAAAGAACGCGAATATCTTTTCCATCCCCCACCCTCTCCTCCCCACCACCCTCATAAATATCGAATAATTTGTAATCATTTGTACACGTAAGATACAAATGGTATATTTAAGCTTCGTAAACCGTTCACAGGAGTATATAAGCAAATTTTTATTGTTTTTTTTGTTTCATTGTAAATCCCTCCCTCGCAATTCATGCGTGAGAAAACATTCGATTGGTACGATTGATAGGACTAAATACGTAATATATTCTATCGTTCTATTTCTTTTTCATTATTTTTTTTTTTTTTTTTTTTAATATTCTTTTCTCCATCATACGTCCAATCGATTAATTAATTATCGGCACCTTCCTCTTATCGATTTTCGAATCACGTACTCCAGGCTATGATATCTTTCGTAATTAAGTTTATTTTATCATCGCGAATGCGTGGATTTTCGAACGAGGCGAATTTACGTATGGACGTAAAAAAAAAAAAAGAAAAAAAAAAGAAAAAGAAATAAAATAGGCCGTGCATTCTAGCGTAGGATAATTTTTCTTCGTTGTTCGAGTGGTACGACGATCGCGTGGGATACATTTTCTTCTGCAGCGTAATGGAAAAGGTGAGAAGAGAGATAGAGAGATAGAGAGAGAGATAGAGTGAGAGAGAGGGGGAGAGAGAGAGAGGGAGGGAGAGAAAAGTCGATATGCAACTTAACACACATAACGGAAGCAAGGCCCTTCGAGACTTTAGAAGAAAGTTACATCTTACGAAATCATGCAATTTTAATGTAAACAACTTCGTTCGTAAAATGATGTTGAGAGTTGGTCAGGAAAGTTCCTTTTACATCCCCTTTGCTACTCGAGTATATACTCGTTTTACATATTGCACTCCTGGTGCATTAGTAAACTTTCTAAAATTTTCCCCTTCCCAAAAGTGTAACGCCAATAGTAATAAATAATTTATACTAATGTCATATAAAAGGGTACACGTTTGTATTATTAAAAAGAACAAGGAATATTTTCTATAAAGGATACTTCGTTTGAAAACTTTTCGAGATTCACGTAACCAACGAAATCGTTTCTCCTCCTTTTCTCTCCTTTTTTCTTTTTTTCTTTCTCGTTCTTTTTCGTTCTTAACGAATTCATGCGAATCAATGCGCGAGTTGAATACACCTCACGTGGGTTTTCTTAATTACGATTTCAGACGAATTACAAAAAAGAAATAAAAATCTTTTTTATTCTTTCTTCTTCTTCTTTTTTTCTCGATTTTTACGTACTGCCCATCACAGTTATTGTAATTATTATTATTATTATTATTATTATTATTATTATTATTATTATTATTATTATTATTAATATTGTCGCCTTTGTCAGAATATTATTTTCTTGAGATTACGTCTATCATATAAACTCGACTGTAAATCAGAGGTAGGAGGAGGGAGGGGTGAGGACGGACGGACGGTGGAGAAAGGAATTAGAGTGAGAAGCTTGGAAGATTGTAGAAGCGAGAGAACTTTAGCTATGAACGAACGAGCGAGCTAGCGAACGTTGTCAGTGGGAAGAGACACATAGAACGTGTAAGAGAGCTTGGACCTGGTAATTAGCGAAAGGGTTCATGAATGTTTTACGGTGGAATAGTCCCTACGGCGAGAGAGAAAGATATATCTTCGTATTCAAAGTGTGTTTCGAGTTTAACAGAAACAGTGGGAGAGAATGAGAAAGATATATGCAGATAGATAGAAAGAAATGTAGAAAGAAAGAAAGATAGAGAGGAAAGAAGATACGGATAGAGATAGAAAGAAAGATAGAGATAGATGGATAGATAGATAGAGAGAGAGAGAGAGAAAGGAATAAAGATAAAGAGATATCATCCACGTAGGAGGTAGCACATGTGACCAACTTTCAAGCGAGTTAGATAAAAAACTTCCTTGGCTAGAATTTTCTATAAGGAAGAGAGAACACAGTTTACGAAAGAAGATACGCGACAGATGCCGCTTTACGCGTTTAGAATCTCGTCTCGGTAGGGAAAACTTAGTTTGTCATTGTACCTGGGCGACGTAAAATTTATTCGCTCATCGTCATACTTGGGATCTTAACTTTTACGTAAAAAACAAAAAAAAAAAAAAAAAATAAAAAAGACAAATAAAAAATGAAAAATAAAAAAAATTAGGAATCTTTTCGTAACGTTTTCTTTTTCTTTTTTTCATTTTTCATTTTTGAAGACGAAACGACGAAAGACTATACGGAGACAAAAAGAAAAGGGAATTAGTACGTTTGGAGGGAGATTAGAAACAAACAAATGAAGAGACAAAGAAATAAATCATGAATTATTATTCATTTCGTTTTAACTTCTTTCTTCTTCTTCTTCTTCTTCTTCTTCTTCTTCTTCTTCTTCTTCCTCTTCTTTTTTTTTTTTTTTCATCCGAACACATAAATAAATCATGATTTATTATATTCATTTCATTCCAATTTCTTTTTACTTTCTTCTTTTAATTTCTCCCTCCTCGCTTCTCTCATTACACGATCAAAGTGAGAGTGAGTACGACGACGTCAGAATTTACGTAAGCACGTAACGCCCACGTAAAAACCATTTTTATTCCATTTTAAACTTTCCTTAGAGGATAGGAGGGTTCTCCTCGTCTAATTACAGATGCATAACTTAACCGCTCGCCTTGTCGCCGGAAATTCTATTAATTGTCGAGACTCCGTGGACAACGTGTCAGTAAAACGTCGAAGTAAAAAAGACGAAATGAAAAATCGAAAAATACTACATTATTTCGAACGAACGTCGAACATTCCTTGCGTATACGTTATATTTTAACAGTTCTTTTTTTATAAGCGATATACATTACATTATAAAATGAGGGATATAATTGAGTATTAGATCAGGTCACGTACAATCTTTTTTTTTTATAGACTCCCATAATATTCTATATTTTTTCTGGTATATTACTCGTTCTCTCCCTCTCTCTCTCTCTCTCTCTCTCTCTCTCTCTCTCTTGAACTTCTTCAAATAGTATATAACAAATCGGTAGAGAATGTTTGACAATAATTATATTATTTTTTTTTTTCGTAATTCGTTGGAACGATAGACTTCATTTGCTCGCTGGATTTTCTCTCTATCTTTTCTTTTTTTTTTTTTTCGTTTTTCCTCCAAAAAACTACAAACACGAGAAGGGAGAGCTTTATCGTAATGTACAGCCATGAATATTGGAAGATTTTATCGCGTTATTATGTACCTTCTTATGTACCATCCGTCCTCTCGCCATCGGAAAAGATGTGGGCGATAACGAAGCTGTCAATTTATCGGGCATCACGTAGGCTATCTGATAATAATTGAAGATGATATTAAGGAAAATGGGGCTATCATTCTCCTCCTCCTTTTGGTTTTATTTTCTCTCTTTCTTCTTTTTTTTCTTTTTCATTTATTCCTTTCCCTTTATATCGACATCGGTATAATATATGCGCATACGGTAAATGAATGCGTACGCGTGCCCGTTAATATTCAAAGAATTTTTATGTTATAGAGGATACTTCACGATCATAAATATAAAAAGAATTTTACGATCTAATGTAATCAAAAAATTTTACTCCCCCCCCCCCCCCCCCTCTTCCCCCGACTTAAACCGAGATTTAATGACGTTATTTATACTACGTGATATTTTAGTTCAAAGGATATATATATATATATATATATATATATATATATATTATTTCTATAATAAATTACATTCGGTCATATAATATGTAAAAAAAAAAACCTATATGTTATTTTATCTCTTTTAGTGTGTATATATATATATATATATATATATATATATATATATATATATATATATATATATATATATATGTATACCCAGCTAATATACGTAACATAATTACTTTCATCTAAAATTTGTTACTACGACATTTGAAATTTCTCTCTTGCCTCTTGAGTCGCCAAAAAAGAAACAGAAGAGAAAAGAAGAAGAAAAATTTTTTTTTTTAATTAGTTCGGTCGTTACACGAGATATTACAATTTTTCGAAATAAACGGGACACCCCGTACGTATTTAATAAACATATACGTACGTCTCTTTCTCTCTCTCTTTTTCTCTGCGTGTGTCATAAAATTTATAAAGGATAACGAAGTGAATGGTAATCGGAGATCGATTAAAGTGAAATATAATTTTCAATATCGGCTGATTTCTATCGGCAATTGCGATTGAATTTATTGAAAAGCAATTTCAAGAGAAGAATAATTATTGTAACGTTATCTGCTAAATCAGAAACTTTATAATATCCACTTTTCGTTGGAATTCTTTCTCTCTTACACACTCTCTCTCTCTCTCTCTCTCTCTCTCTCTCTCTCTCTCTACTATTTCGTATCGAACAATACATACACCTGTAATTATTTTCTAGTTCGCGGTATAAACGTAATGACACACGCTGAGCGTATAATAAATTATTACAAACATAATAAAACGACGTGGCGAGCACGAAGGAATTTGATTCGAAGGTTTTGGAAATTACGTAATGCGCCTCGATAAAATATAAAAGAACGGTGAACGAAAAGAGCGGAAGAGTGACGGGGAGGGGAGGGGAGGGGAGGGGAGGGGAGAGCCCGAGCGATTTCATCGAATCGAGTCATTCATTAAACGTTACCACCTTATATTATCCACCAATCTCGTTCATCCTCCCCTCGTAGTCCCAGCCACCCCATCCAATCACTTCCGAAACGTTGACGAGGATACGAATAATTAATTTCTTTGTTGTTTTTTTATTATTATTTTTTTCTTTTCGTTTCGTTTCGTTGACTTAATTTAATATGTAAATCATCGAGCGTAATTCGCCTTTCACGTTCTCCACATACAGAACTCGTATTTCGTTCATTGAAATTCGCTGATTTGTCAAATCAGCCAGTATCAGAGATCAATAACAATAGCAGTTGCGTGGAAAATTCAACGGGGTTTGTTTGCATGTAGGTCATGCCCACCGAACGACCACGTTTCGTCTCTACGCATGTCCCACGCATAAATCTATATATACATATACCTATACATATGCATATACATATATACATGTAAATATATATATGTATATATATATATATATATATATATATATATATATATATATATATATATATTTATTGAACGGATATTCAGTATCGTAAAACAGATAATGTCACACGTATACATAGTGAAACGAGAACTCTCTGATGAAACATCGAATCGTATCGTGTCATTTCCTTTTTTCTGCCTCTTTCTTGTTCTCTCTCTCTCTCTTTTTTTTTTCGTTTTTTTCTTTTTAAATGTTCACTCTTACGCGAACACGTATACGAATACGTATACGAATACGAATTTATTGGAGCATAAAGCATGGGAAAATTTCAGAATGTAAGACACAACTATAACTATGTGAAAACATTTCGAACATATAGTTACAATACGTATACGTATGCAAATGTTCGAATAAGTAAGGAAACTTATGGCACGAGTTAACATTTCGGTTCAACATTCGCGTCTCATTTCATTTGGGGAGATCTCGTTTCAAGATAATGAATAAACCCCGGAGAAATTCAACGTTAATGCATTGCGTCTATGCGTTCGTATATCGCCGGTTGCGTATTGCAACTAGCGAGTAAATTCGAAACTTGTTTTGTTTGTTCGAAACAAAGTCAAATAACTTTAATAACGAACGAAGTAGACGATAGATAATATCTCGCATTGGGATAAGATGAATAAATCGTGACGGGTTTTTAAAGAAAAATTTATATCGTTTTTTCATTAAAAAAAAAAAGAAAAAAAGAAACGAAGGAATGAACAAAAAAAAAAAGAAAAAAGAAAATAATAACAATAATTATAAAAGAAAGAAGAGAAAAGAAAAAAGAAAAGTGTGATAGAGACTTGATCCAAAAATGGATCACCATTATTATCATCGACATTTATCGAAATATTACCATGGATTAAAATATTCCTACGTTAATGCTTGAACTCTGGCTACGGAATCAATGAACAAAGTGATATCAGAGATATAGACTAGGCCATTATTTACGCCTAGGCCAAGCTAGGCCATGACCTGGACCACCAATGTTGGACATAACCGTTGAATCTGGCCGAGAGGATGGCCTTTAAAAGATGAAGATATATGTATTGTCTGTGTATGTATGTACGTACGTACGTACGTACGTATGTATGTATGTATGTATGTATGTTCGCGCGCGCATTATGTGTGTGTGTGTGTACGTGTACACGTGTGTTCCTTCCTCAGATCTATAGGACTCTATAGAAAAATGAAAAGTCACCGGTTCGCAATTTAATTTTCTGCTTCGTAATCGACAAAGATAGTTCATTCCGATATATCGATTGTAAAGATCAAGGTCAAATTAATATTACTTTCCCATAAGCACGCCGTAGCCCTTTTTCGGTCGAGACCTATTTATCTATCTATCGATAATTATAGTCCATGAGCCTATATAAATAAATAATTTATCGTCATATTTCAATAATACTTGTTAACCAACAATTTCTTTTCCACTTTCAAAAACCGACATCTCGTTATTCGAGCGATCCTATCTTCCCTATTTTTTTTTTTCCCTCCTCTCTGTTCAAATCTACTTAAACTTTTTTAAGCTCTTCCCATTAAATCCCCTCTGTTTGGACAGGCTATATAGGATTTATGAAAAGTTAATAATTTATGTGGAAAATTAATATGCAGTTACGTACGTTAAGTTCAAACAAAGAAAAAAAAAAGAAAAGAAAAATAATGTCGCCTTAAAACCGCCCCAGCTATTATCGAGGTACCCCTTTACTCGAGTTAGTAACCACGAACTCGTACGATCTCATTCTATCAAATTCACGATTTAGTTCCTCCCACTACGTCACACGTTTTCCCTTCGATGATCTTCCTTTCGAATGATTAAGAAACGTCTCGTACGAACGTATCGAAATATACGTACGTATATACATACATACATACATACATACATACATAAACGGATACACACATACATACATGCATGAATACATACATAAACGACACGTACGTATGTAGATACGTATATGTAGGGAACACATATCGTATGGCCATAATTCGGAATAGTCTATTATAGTCAGCAAATTACGTACCTCGTAAACAGCCCCGAGTGGCATGGCGAGGCAAGCAACCATAAGGTCGGCGACGGCCAAACTCACGATTAAATAATTTGCTACGGATTGTAGGCTTCGTTCCAGTTGGATCACCGCTATTACGAACAAATTCCCTGAAACATATGGAAATATTAAGGAGCGTTAAGGTGCGCCCTCTCTCTCTCTCTCTCTCTTTCTAACTCGTTTATATGAGCGTCAAATCAAAATAATCTAGATGTATTAGATGTATTATGATGGTACATATACGAGCGTGTCCTTCGAATGCCCTGTTCGACTAGGTCACCGACAGAATCTCATTGGGAGTCGAGACGTTTTACGTGTATTTACTATATTGCCACTCGACACGTTAAAACGTTGCAATATATTTTTCTTTGTCCTTCTATCCCTCTCTCCCTCTCTCTCTCTCTCTCTCTCTCTGTCTCTCTCTGTCTCTCTGTCTCTCTGTCTTTCTTCTTTTCGCGCGCGCGCGTGTGTTCTTTTTTTATTAACACACTTTATCCTTCTCTCTCTTTCCCTCTCTCTCTCTCTCTCTCTCTCTCTCTCTCTCCCTCCCTCCTTCTCTCTTTCCTCCTTCTTTTTTTCTTTCCTTTCCCTTTTTTTTTTTTTTTTTTTTTTTTTTTTTTTTCGACACACTCGGTCGGTCGATATCGAAACGCGAAGAAATTCTCTCGTAGATTTTCTCACGTCGTCGTGCTTTCTCGTTGATGGAAAAGTCGACGGATAATGTGGATGCTTTTTCGATCTACGAGATCGAAATAAACGATTCGTCTTTCTTTCCTTTTTTTATGAAACAAATAAAATAATCAGAGAGTGAGAGAGAGAGAGAGAGAGAGAGAGAGAGAGGAGGGGGGGGGAGGTCGGTGGGAGGGAGGAGGAACACGATCTATTTTGAAAAACTATGGAATTGAATCGGTATAAACTGGACTGAAAATAGCAATATGTCCTATGACTTGGTAAAGAGGATTTCGAGAAGATAGAAATTGTACTTCGATATGCGATATATGTATATGTATACATGTATTGTGCATGTAATTTTGCACGTAGGTATGTATATATATATATATATATATATATATATATATATATATATATATGTTCGAATTTCTCAATTTGATACAAATTGATATTCCGATGGTCTTTAGGAGCAGAAACCACGTTTATAGTTCTAACAAAGCATTCAATGGTAAACCAAGGTTGGAAGTTGGCCGATTAATTAGGATCTCAGAAAATCGAGTAATTAAGCTTTATAAATTATAGGACTTGAAAGTTAATTTCATAGTCAACATCGTCGAAAAGCGTTAACCTGGTAGACGTGCCTCATTATTATCGTTTATGTATTCATAAGTACATACGGACAGCTAGGTATATATATATATATATATATATATCTATTTTAACGAAGCAAAAAGAATCGTTCACTTTATATATATATAAAGAGGAAGGATAAAAAAAAGAGGAAGAATATATATATATATATATATATATATGTAACTATAAATAAAAATGATTTGTTTCGTTAATTAAACGTTCTGATGTTCTCTCTCTCTCTCTCTCTCTCTCTCTCTCTCACTCTCTCTATTTTGTCTTCTCTTCGATGTTCATAATGTATTAACTCTACGTTGCAATATATTCACTATATGCAATAATCACGATAAATAATCGATAAAAGAAAAAGTTGCTGACGATGGAACGAAGAAACGTAATGTACTTCACAATAATAAAATTGATCCTAGCGGCGCGTTTGGACGATTCTAAATATTCGGAGCACGGGGCGTTATGAAATCGTGCTTATACACCGTGACAGGAATATCGATGTCAGTATTTTCTGCGCGAATTACAGGATAACTCAAATGGAGATTGAATGAAAATCCTATTCGGTTTCTACTCTTTTTATCTTTTCGGTGTATCTTTGTCATCGTGTCGCGTCCTTTCTCTCTCTCTCTCTGTCTGTCCGTCCGTCTGTCTCTCACCCTTTTATCTTGCCACACTTTACAATTTATCGTAAAAAAGTACACAACAAAAAGAATTTGTTAATTGTAAATGAGCGAGAGTGAGCGAGAGATGTATTATTCAAAATTTCGTTTCAGTGCTCGTCTATCGAAAACAATGTAATCGAATGTTGCAATTCTTTTTGGGGAGGGACGACGGGGGGGGGGAGGGGGGCTGGAAAATTCGCGAACAAAGGCAAGGAAAAAAAGAGGAAGAAAAAAGAACCGAAAATAGTGACGAAATAATCTCGTCGAAACTTCACATACGTACGCGTATACTATGCCTTCTTACTATATATTCGTGTATATATATATATATATATATATATATATATATATATATATATATACATATTTTTTTTTTCATACTATGCAAGATATACATAATAACGAATATAGGTCAACTGTAAACAACGGAAAATGATTTCGCGAGAAGCACCTGTAAAGGTAACGTTCACGTTCCGTTGCCCGTATAAAACTGTTACCTCTCCCTCATTCACTCAACCTGCTTTTTTTTTTCTCTTTCTATTTTTTTCTTCTCTTTTCTTTCTTTTTTTTTTCTTTTTCTATCGATTGACGTGACTTTCCTCGTTTTATAATATTTTTATATTAACATTCAAATAATCGTGACCAGATGACTATGGACGAAATACCATATAAAACAATATTTCGGAATAATTTGTTAGTCATACGATATATCCGACGCATTCGCGCAATCCTAAAGTTGTTTTGCATTATTATTTTCCTCCATTCGAGCATTGGAGAACTATTTCGGAATACAAGACGATAGAAATTCGTATTCTCTCTTCCATGGAAGTAAATGGAAATTCAAAAACAAAAACGGGGAAAATGGAACGGAAGCGTACAAGAATAAAAGAGAGAGAGAGAGAGAGAGAGAGAGAGAGAGAGAGTAAGTGCATTTTGCTTTAAATTTTAACCGGTAATGTGGTACACGCTTCGAAAGATTCTTCGTTTTGTACTTTAATATAATAACAATAAGTTTATTCTCGTAGTCCGACTTAATTTACTAGAACATTTTAATAATGAAAAATTAGTCGAGAAATGAGCATATATATATATATATATATATTTATTTATTCTTATATACATATATAAATATATATGTACGTATGTACATTGGAATAGACAGGGTGGGTAGAAAGTTTTTAAATAATTTGAAAAAAGAAAAAAATGATCGATTACTCTTATTCGAGACTTTACAAGCAAATTTTTCATCCTCCCTCTTTTCATATCACCAAATAAACTTGCAAAACTGTCGAGCTTAAAAGAAAGGTATCAAGCCAAGAAAGGTAATAGATTTTTAAAATCTCTTAGGGACTTTCTTTTTCTTTGTCGTTTTTTAATTTTTTAATTTTTTTTTTCTTTTTTTCTGTGTTTATTTATTTCCCCTTGGCTAACCCTCTGTATACATATAATGACGGAATGAGTATAGGATTACGGAGCTAAACCAGGACAATCCGGATTTTCGATTCTTTCCTTTTCCTTTTCCTTATTCTTTTTCTTTTCTCTTTTTTCTTTATCCCGTTGAACTTATCGACCATAATCCAGGAGATACAAGGATTATCGGCTCTTCGGTTTCTCCTTCGTCATCTATGTATGATCGCACGTGTCTCTCGTAATCGATCCTTTGGAAGCGTGATATCGTCGAAGAAGATATACCTTGGGCAAGGTAAAATAGTATACGTGATACAATTTCCGTTCTTCCTTCTCATGCTTTTCATCTAGATACATACGTACATACATACATACATACATACATAAATACATACATACATACATACATACTTATGTATATACGAAATCGAGTTTAGAGAGTTTTGAAATGTTATGGTCGTGCTAAAGGACGATATGCAATGTATCATTGATTAGATTCACCTCGGTGTATCATCTTACTAACTTGGGAATTTTAATTTTACATGAAACTTAGCGAATATGTAGACCACATCGAACCTACGTAAGGAACAATTTTGAAATTTCAAATATCAAAGTTGTATCACGTTCGAAGAGCTATCAAACTACGAGACCTATCAAAGGGAAAGAGAGAGAAAGAGAAAGAGAGAGAGAGAGAGAGAAATGTATATATATATATATATATATATATATATATATATATATATATATATAAAGTAAATATTAACAATTAAAAATAAAATTCCCATGACGATCGTAGCTAAAAATAAAACAAAATTAAAACTAATAACAATTAAAAAAAATGAAATATATTGATATATAATTATTGTATATAATTATTAATATTAATACATATATATATATACATATATAGGCGTATAAAATGATAGAATGTAAGATTGTTTGTTGAATAATAAAATAGCCCTGAAAATGGGGGTTATTTATTTTTACATTTAAAGATCGTTCATAATGTCGTAGTGGGCTGTTCAATGATTCGTCGCCATGTCGTTTATTTTCCTCGCACTTTAAGCCTCGTCTTACCGCTATTTTGGACATGACAAAGCGTTCTCATTCGTGCACGTCCAAAGTCAAATATGTATGTATACACATTTTTAGAAGGCCCTTATCCTCTTGACTCTTAAGTCACTTCTACCACGGCTAAAAGTAAAAAATGCCAACGTAACGCGTTTCTTGAATGGATCGAAGACGTTCCAGTTAAGCGGTCACGTATTTTATTTTAATTGAACGACCGATACAACGCCGGTTATTCGTTTATTTATTCATTCGTTTGTTTATTTAATTTTATTTTCTCTTTTCTTTCTACTCGTTCTTTTTCCTTTTTTTTTTTTAATTTCACGTTATATATATATATATGTTCTTTATTTATTTACGCACATATTTTATGTTATACCTACGTGCGCGACGATAGAATGAGAAAATAATATCAAAGAAAAATGGCCGATCCGTACGGATCGATTTATAACCGTGAAAAAGAAGTAACAATTCGTCAATCTCAAAAAACGCACATACGTGCGCACGTAAAAATATATATATATATATATATATATATATATATATTTATATATATATATATATATATATATATATATATATCCTTCTTTTCTCGCGACATAATTGAAACGAATATGACACTCGCTTCTTGTTTATAGTTACGTACAATTTTACTTACGTAATTTATAGGTCATTTCTAACGATTAAGTACGAAAATTCACGAACCGCGGCTTTAAAAGTTTTGGCTTCTTTTTTTGGCGAGATTCCAATAGCAGTATCTCTAACCCGTTCTCTTTTCTTCCTCTCTCTCTCTCTCTCTTTCTCTCTCTCTCTCTCTATCTATATATCTATCTATCTCTTTCTTTCTAGAAGCATACTCGTAACGATATTAACTGGAATAAAGAGAATCACTTAATCGGTCCACTCTAATCCGTGATGCACATCCACCATTTTATTTCCAATATTCGTCGAGGCTTTCATATAAAAATTTTCAAATCGGCAAGGAGTTTCGGGGAACAAAAAGAAAGAAAAAAAAAAAAAAAGAAAAAGAGAAAAGGATAGGAAAAGAAAAAAGAAAAAGAAGTACTTTGGTCGGTCATGCATTATTAATAAGGGTAATACTTCTTGAACGATATCGTGGTCTGCCCATCTTAGTGAAAATATTCCTTCTCCTTGAAGTAGTCTCTTTTATAGATCGTAAGTATACAAAAAGGAGAAGAAAGATGAGATATTACGCGTTATAATATCGGCCAACTAACCGGTTGTTTTTCCTACGCTTTGTTATCGCTACTTTGTCGAGGATCGATAAATTATTATATTAAATCTTTTATACGGGCGAACGAAAGCGTACACACAAAGGTTCGAAATAATTATTACTTCGTATTTCGTAGGAACACACTCAGGTAATATATATATATATATATATATATATATATATATATATATATATATATGTACATTTTATATATTTTACTTGAAATATCAGAGATACGTTAGATATGTGTTAACTTTCGTACGCGACAGTTGATTGGCTTTTATGAAATATACGTATCGTAAAGTAGTGAACGGCAAAACACCGATATATTATAGAATATATCAATGTAGTTATCCTGTTTTCTTTTTCTTTTTTTTTTGTTTTCTGTTTTCCTTATTAAAATTTCATTCTACTAATATTTCGTCAGCCCACCAGAAAAATAACGTGATAAGTCGAGCTCGTTGACAAAACAAGCGATCGCTCTCCACTTTGCTAATATCTCGCAATATATTATCGTTAGGTATTATATACGGTTTTAAACGCGACAACAAATCCGGTTAGCTATTGAAAACAATGATAGTAATATAAAAATAACGTTCTCGTGTGTGTGTGTTATTACGAGAAAATTGTTAAAAAGTTAATCGATTTATATATAGATATCTACTTATTCATCCCTCTATCTATTATCTATCCATGTATCTAAATATATATATATATATTTTTTTCTCGTATATGTAATGAACGATATCTTGCAGATAGTAAATGTTCAAAAACGCGAGATAGGTATCTATATGTAAAATATCAATATCTGATAATATCTATAGGTAAATATTGAAAATAAATATATGTAGATCGATCCGTTTTACTGGACGATTTTAAATTGCTATGTTTGAATAAATTTTAACAATGCAATTAAATATACGACGATTCGTAAGGAAAAAGATATATGTCCAATAAGGTAAAAAGAGAGAAAAGAACAAAAAAGAAAAAACAAAATTAGACTGAGACACAATTTGAACGATTGACAGTAGTAACTCGGTATTCGTCGTATTCCTTTATAAATAATGTTCAAATGTTATCTGCATTTCGTGTCTACGCGTCTGATCAATTTATTTAACAAAATGACATAAAATAAATAGTAAATCTATGATATATTATATTCGTGATATATTTTAATGGTATTATTTGTGATATATCTGAAAGAAAATTTATGTCACGTTACGTATACATAACAATTATAAATTATAATCCATGTTAGGAGCCAAGTTAGACGATATTCTTATATATTAATATGAATATGTAATATTTACGTGTGAACGATCGTTTGAAAATGTATTTTAACAAGTTTAATTATTAAATAAAATCGTCAAATTAAATGGATATTTTGATTTTGCAAATGAGTTTCGTCACGGTGAAACAAGTAAGGGTATCGGTATGCAGGTCGGTAGGTCGAGAACAGGGAGAAGTATTTAATACGATAGCGATTACCCGCGTCACTGTCGTTGACAGATTATACGCGGTCGAAGCGTGTCAGGTTTAAATTGATCACCCGTTATGCTCGCGCGCACATACAGATGTGTCAGTTGGATAGTGTACGTTGGTAAGACGAACCATAGACTACGACGACGATGACGACGACGACGACGACGACGACGACGACGTTGTCGTTATCTCGTAACCCTCGACATAGGCATCGACTCAACCACGATTTAAGGGACTCTCTCTTAAATCTTGAGCTTTTACAACCGATGATAATGATAACATCAAATGTCAGTTATGATCAAAAAAAAAAAAAAAAAGAAAAAAACAAGGAAAGAAAAAGAAAGATGATGATTACATTGAAGGAAGTTCGATGTTATTTGAATTTATGTCCTTTTTTTTTCTTTTCTTTTCCTTTACAGGTAGATATATCGAATATAAATTAATGATAATAATTTTATTATATCGATATCTAAGTACATGTATATATATATATATATAATATATTGATATGTATTTATATTTTCTCTATATATACTTTTTATACAAATTCAAAAAACTACGTAAACTATTAATTTTGATATTTATTCAGATTAATTAAAAATATTAAATTATTAAAATAATAAATTTCATTAAAAATATTTAAAATTTTTAAATTTTCTTTTTTTTCTTTTTCTTTTTTCTTTCGACGATTCATTAAAATCTATATTGACGTCGTATGATAGTTAAAATACCACAAATTTTTTGATGGTGAAGTAACTGAAAAAATGGGGATAATAATATATAATTATTTATCGGCGCCTATGTGAAGTAGTTATGCTTATAACTATAGACGCACACATACGTATGTATATTCACACATACGTATCTTGATATGAGAAGGGTTGTAAGACGTTCGTGTATAGGTGTCTATATATATATATAGTTCTAGTAGAGGAATGACGATTAATGGTCGTGATGGTTTCGAAATCAATTATGTTACCGATACATCCACCGACCTCGAGTTAACGGCTTCGGTACCCAGTTCGTTTAACAAGTAAACTATCAACGCGCTAATTTCAATCGGTTGTTCACCGGGCTTATTAGTTATTAGATCGTTCCTGAGAATTACCGAACGCATATATCATCAAGAGTGATCGAGGAAGAAAATCACAAGGGATCCGTCATTTTCAAGAGGTTACGTGTTAGATCGTGTTCGGATATACGGTATATGCGATCCCTAATGGGATCATTTCAAACGATATCAATTATAACTTTTTTTTTCCTTTTTCTTTTCTTTACTATCGGACAGACTATAGCTATCGTAGAATATAGGATAAACAGTGAGTTTGTATATATATTTATCTATATGTTTTAGACAAATTTTCGAAGGACACGTTCGGAGTTATGTAAAATACGTTGGACATGGATGATAGACAGACGTGTCTTACCTATGATAGTGACGAGGATCAAAAGTGCCAATATGACGGCCCTCAGGATGACCCATGGATCGGTAAAATCGAAATTTACCGCCGTCGCATTCGTTGCGATACTGACGTTTTCCTCCATTATGGGACGACTATGGATCCGGTTCTCTAGCGGTCTTCAACGACCGCTGGTCATCATCTTCTCGCGATACCCGTCATGATCGGCTTATCGATAATCGATCCGATCCCGGCCTAAGGCCCCTTCCCCTCTCCACTTATTCGAATAT
>OU426858.1:6858926-6866426 GCA_911387685.1 Dolichovespula media
TCTAAAGGTTTCGTATTCTTGCGAAAAAGGAACAACAAAAGGTTTAAGTTATGATCGAGATGGTATGATCGGTTTAACAAAAATTTATACCTTATGAGTTTTTGTGAACGGAGAGAGAGAGAGAGAGAGAGAGAGAGAGAGAGTGAGAGTGAGAAAGATAACCAACGTGTTCCAATTTTCCACTTATTGGAAGCTCAGCAAAAGGGAGGTCGTTAGAATCAACCTGGTGCATGAAAGAACCCGTGAGAGAGAGAGAGAGAGAGAGAGAAGAGAGACGCGAAATGGTTTCATTGTGCCGGATCGATACGACGCGACTGAAAAAGCCGATCCCTCTCTTGAAGGAATCTACTTGAGCTCGATCGACCCTTTAATCCAGCCGAAAACTGGCAGCATACACACCAGAAGAATACGAATTCGATCTTTTTATTTCTCTCGCCTCCTTGATACATGGCACTCGCTAAAGCCTTATTTCGAAACCTTTTGCGCGTAGAGGAACGGAAGGAATGAGAAAAGGTAGGAAATAGAGAAAGGGAGAGGAATGGAAAGAGAGAGAGAGAGAGAGAGAGAGAGAGAGAGAGAGAGAGAAGGAAAATGGAAATAGAATGATCGCGAAAGAGAAGGGGAGGGTAAGAAGGGTATTTCGACGAATAATAATAATAAAAGAAAAAGAAAAAGAAAAAAAAAGGGGAAGTAAGAAGAAAGAATGTAGATCTCTTTGCTCGAGAAGTCAAAGGTGAATCATTAAAAATACGACGGCCGAAGATTTTTTTTCCTCTTTTTTCTTCCTCCCTTTCTTCTCGGCATGGACATATATACGCGAGGAAGTTTTGTTTGGTCTTTATTATTATTATTATTATTATTATTATTATTATTATCATTATTGTGAGAAAAGTTAAGAACATTCGGGGGAAGGTAAATAGTTTTTATCGAATTCGTTTCTCTTCATTCTTTGATAGATCAAAAAAATAATTGCGATTATATCAATAATAATGATAATGATAATGATAATAATAATAATAATAATAATAATAATAATAATAATAATAATAATAATAATAATTGAAATTTAAATAACCGTAAGATAAGATCCTACCTCCGTTAAAATCGATTCTATTAAACGCATTTGATGTCCCGTTTCTTATCTATCTTCAATACACGTATTTATGCGTATCCGTGTACCGTTCGACATTGTCGCGAAACAAAAGTCGACATATTGTAAATAATCGTCCATAAAACGTATACACACATACACACATACATAAATACATACATACATACATACATACATACATACATATGTACGTAAGTAGTCGATAATACGATAGACGTGTTAGAGGGTCAGAATCGATAATTGGATGGTCGAATAACTGAAATTAGAAGTACCGTGCTAATTAGACGAACACCGAAACGGCGAAGTTGACGACACCTTTTCGAATGTCGTTAAAATCCTAGGAGGAGGGGAAAGAAGGGGAACAGAGAGAGAGAGAGAGAGAGAGAGAGAGAGATAGCAGAAAGTGAGAAAGGCAAATAGAGAGACAAGAGACGAGAGTTGAAATCGTCGAAATACTTCTCACAACAACGGGATCCTATTCAAGCTTCTTCCCTCGATCCCTCGATGGATATTGGATTTCCACGGAATTTCAGAATTTCATCATATGCTTTTGTCTTTAGATCCAACCGCACAATATCCGGATTGTTTGCTCCGATATATCGTTTCATGCGGCGGATAGCGCGCGGCAATACGCGTTCCCGTATTTTCTACAAATCAAACGCTTTACACGCTCTCGTCTATATAGCGACGACGTCTCATTTTCTCTTTGCTCCCGCGTGTTATCTTAAAACGTTTGAGAATTCGAGATATACGGGACGCCGGGGTTAGCACGATAGGAAAATAATTTCTCGATTCGAATGCACTCTTTCGTCGAAAGTTATATTCCGTAATCGGACGATCGACTAAGAATTAGTTAAATCACGAACGAATAGTTAGAAGGAGAGTTATGACGGAGATTTCATCTTTCTCCTTGTCTTTTTCTTTTTTCTTTTTTTTTTTTTTTTATTCAATTATAAAAAATTAATCAGTTTCATTCGTTCTCAATTTAAATAAGTCTAACCTTAACTCACGTCGCGATAAAGATGTTATATATATATATATATATATATATATATATATAAAAATATAGAAATAATGAGATTAGAATTTTTACAGTGGGAAAAGAGGAAGAGAAGAAAATTGATGAAGGCATTAATTTCATCGAAAATATTGTTTCTTTTCTCTCTATCTCCTTTTCTTTTGTATTTTTCTTTTTTTTTTTTTTCCTTTTTATTTTATCTTGAAGTTTCCACCGAACGAGTAAGTCCAAGATGAATTTAAAATAACTCGTTACGAATTCATTTTCAACTTTCTCCCCCTCGCGTAATTTCCTTATGAAACACACTTTTTCCTTTCCTTCTTTCCTTTTTTTTTATCTTTTTATTTCTATTTTTTTTTTTTTTTGTTTAATAGGCGAAAGATAGTAATGTCCTCGTCGATCGAGGTCGACCTCGATGCGTGTAAACGTTGGTTTTATTCATTCACAGGACGTTGTTACGAAGTAAAATCTCGAGAAACGGAGGACAGGAGAAATACATATTTTAATGTCCCTTCGTGAATTTCGACGTAGCAGAGTAGTGGTAATAGTAGTAGTAGTAATAGTAGTAGTATTAGTAATAGTAGTGGCGGTGGTAGACGCAATCAAGTGTAGGAATGAATATGCAAGCTCGCCGAGACAGTATTTTTTTCCGAATTTCGGCTTGCGTCCTGACTAAACTGAAATTTCCATCTCTGACGTAGAATTCACGGTAATGTTAATCGTCCTTTCTTGCCGATGATGCTAATCTCCCGTGGGAGTTTCAAAAGGTACTACCACTGTCACAAGCGTCATTCAACATTAAGATTCTGTCTCTTGTCTCGTGAAATCCGTTGGATCTTTAACCTTTCTAAAGACCGATATCTTAATTTTTAATAAGTACAATTTACCCTCTCTCTTTCTCTCTCTCTCTCTCTGCTCTCTCTCTCTCTCTCTCTCTCTCTCTCTCTCTGCTATAACGATCGCTGTTAAATGACGATCAAATTGAACAATGATATCTCAAACGTTCTACCTTTATATCCATTTTCTATAATTTTTTCCTTTCTCCTTTCATTTTCCGTAGGAACGTCGTTTATCACCGTTTACGCGCTTTACTCGTTGCGTGATAACTTCGAAACTTTTTCAAGAAGAAAAGAAAAGAAAAGAAAAGAAAAGAAAAAAAGAGAAAGAAAAAGGAGAAAGGAAGAAGCGAGAAAGAAATATCGAGACACGGCGACTCGAATGAATCTTTGAATTTAACACATGACACGAGAGAGAGAAAGAGAGAGAGAGAGAGAGAGAGAGAGAGAGAGAGAGAGTGTGTGTGTGTAACGATTGTAATACCGTTTAATTTCGTTTCCGCGATATAAACAAAATTTCTGAGATTCTTGGCACGTATGAAAGAGGAAACATTCAATGAACGAGCGAACGAGTAAAACGCCACACTATGATCTCTCACGGACCGATTTCGGTCTCTAGGGGACGACCTTTATTTTAAATCAAATTCGCACTGCCCATCTCTTATCCGGACCTCGACTTCCCGTTGGGAAATACAGCGGCATATTTCGATGAATGTTTGCCATTAAGGGGATAACGAATATTACGTGGTACTGCGATCCTTATTGACATAACCTACGCAGCAAGGTTGGCCAAATGTCGAGGTACTAATTACTTAAAAACACAATGGACAAATTTCTGAATATATACATACATATATATATATATTGAATAATCATTCGTTATTAAATTTTCTCATAGGCATAGCGTATAAGAAAGAAGAAACAAAAAAAAATATATATATATATATATATATATATACATATATGTATGATCGATGTTACCATAAATCAAACGATGATAAAAATCAAACTATGAAAATCTTTATTATTATCCTTATTTATTTTTTCTTTTTTTGTTCTTATTCTTGCAACATCGTTTACAATATCTATCAGCGTTAATTTTTGTAAATCCGTAATAGGAAATTTTTAATATAATACGACGCGTAGACTTTTGCTTTTATTATACTACCCAGTACAAGAGCACGGCTCATGAGAATAGAGTTTTGTTACTTATTTCCATAAACTATTGGTTATGTGTTACCATAGTATAGTTCTACCGTATAATACATCCCGGGCTACGAGACTCAGATATGTATGTATGTACATATATAAGTTCACTTTGAACGAATTTTCCTAAGGGAATCTCTACACAATTTCGCAATTCTAACAACTAACTGTTATATTGTCTTGAAAATACTTATCCAATATTCGAAACAACCAGATCCGTGATAATTCTGTGAGAGATTTTAAGGTAGAAATGAAAAAAAAAAAAAAAAAAAAGAAGAACAGAAAAAAGAGAAATATCGGAGGGATTAGATTTTCGTCGAGAAACAGGAAAAGAAAGAAAGAAAGAAAGAAAGAAAAAATATAAAAAGAAAATTAAAAATTGAAAATTCTCTCAAGCAAGCATTTTAAAAAGTTTTTTTCCTGAAATAAATAAATACGCGACTCGCATACAAACGACGGATATATGCACACATATATCTATATATATATATATATATACAAACACACAAAAATACACACACACAAACACACACATAGAGAGACATAGAAGCAGACACGGACACACATACCCGAGCTCGATAAACACGAGAGGAGATTGTCCCAACGAGCTCTCGAATTTTGTTTTCCACTTTATTTTTTTTTTCCTCTTTCTCTCATCCCCCCCCCTCCTCCTCTCTCTCCCTCTCTTTTCGTCCAACCGCCCACAATATATAGTATTTTCTTCCTTTTTATTCGCCGCTTTTCGCTGCTATCGGTTTCCTGTTAGATAGGAGAGTAGAACCGAGCGTTGCACAGAAACCGTCCGATACTTTACTTTTAAATATTTATACAAGACATCTTGTTAAGGGATTACGTAAAAAACGTTGTTATTTTATTACGTAACAATTGAGATACTAAAACGTAGGTAGCCGATAATAATAATAATAATAATAATAATAATAATAATAATAATAATAATAATAATAACAACGACAACAACGAATTTAACGGGATTTCGTCGTTTCGCCCATTCATACTTACTCATCCCTCTCTCTAAGGGAATAATAAATTGATTCTGAGTTTATATCAGCTTGTTTATTCTTCGAAAACTCTCGCCTCGCTAGCTACCGAATTCGTCGTCGTGTTTCTACTCAAAGAAAATCATGAAACAGAGCTTTTCTTGAAATTGCTCTCTCTCTCTCTCTCTCTCTCTCTCTCTCACTCTCTTTCTCTCCCTCTCTCCCTCTCTCTCTCTCTCTCTCTCTCTCACTCTCCTTCTCTCTTCTCATTTGCCAATGTCGACAGGCAAAGGACGGTATTACTTTAAGACGTTCGCTCTATGCAAAGAGAAAGAGAGAAAGACGGGGTTAGAGAGAGAGAGAGAGAGAGAAACAGAGAGAGAGAGAGAGAGAGAGAGAGAGAAAGAGAGACAAATGTTCACTCTATTCACTGATCCGGTTTGCACAGAGTTACGAGATCTTAGTAAACGCATGTTCGCCGCGAGAATCAAGTGTTTCGAGTTTCTCGGCAAGCTTTATCGTAACCGAGAAAAGGGAAGCCATGGAAAGAGAGAGAGAAAGAGAGAGAGAGAGAGAGAGAGAGAGAGAGAGAGGGAGAGAGTTGTGCGCCACAATAATCGATGTGTAGGAAACACCAAAGACTTTACAAGCAGTCGACGAAGAGGAATAGTAAATAAGTTCTTAGAGAACTTAAGCCGATAGAGCGCGCTATAGAACTCCTCATTGCAAATAGAAAATACATTTGATCCATTCAAAGTAACTTCGCGAGTCGTTAAGGAACGTTAACGATTTATAATTGTAGACGGATAAATATAAATATAATGATGAATGAGCGGATGAAATGAGCGAATGTGTAAAATTTACTTGGTCGGGAATGTATTGTAGATTGAAACAACAACAACAAGGGGGGAAAAGAAAAAAATAAAATAAAATAAAACAAAAATAAAAATAAAAAAGGAAAAAAGTAAAAGTCAAAAGAAAAGAAATCATCGATAAGATATTATAAAATATGTGCGTAACGCAACGTGGTTTAATTATCTATTAGATTTTGGGGATGTAGAATGAGGGGAAAACGCCTGTTGAAATCCGATTGTTGGTAGTGCCCATAACCGTGGGATTATTAATACCACGATGAACATTATTAGCGAGTTTTCCTCTAATACGGTATGAGCGTGCGTTATATATAAAGCCCGTCTATCCAAAAGCACATTCATCGATAAATGATTTAGACAAACCAATGCGGTCACGAAGTAATCTAATTTGATTTTAGGCTTATTACGTGGTGGTACTCCTAATAAAATCTTCGATGGTTACCACGAAATCGTAGAAATTGATTCAAGTTAATCATTCCTGAGAATAATAACCGAGTATAGACTTAACTAAGTAGAATAATGAAGTAGTATTCCTGCAAACAGGGAGAAATACAGTGGCGGTTGGAAATGACAGCTACGAACCGATGCAACAAGTAAGGAAGAATAACTGGCAAAGCTTTAGGAATAACAGCCAAAGGTAACTCATCAATGCCAAGGGCTCGAGAATTGAAGCTTTGCAGAACAGTAAGCGGCTTGGCTGGAAAGAGAAAGAGAGAAAGAGATAGATAGATAGATGGATGGATGGATAGAGGGAGAGAGAGAGAGAGAGAGAGAGAGAGAGAGAGAGAGAGAGAGAAGAACCGACCATAACCAGTTGACTAGCTCTCTACTTCAGTGCTGGAGGCGTTCAAGCCGAGCAAGAGCGACCCCAAAGTAACTCTACGCTTGACGAAATTTTCTCCTATTATCACCATAACTGCTTGCTAACGACAGGCAACAGCCAGTTAACAATGATAATCCTATAATGATATGGATGAATTTTCGGAACGTGAAAAATAATCTACCGATAACGTCGAAATAATTCTTTTTTTTCTTTTGATTCATTTCGACGATCGATAATTACGATCGATCGAGGGTTCGATTGTCGACGAAAATTCGTAAAAATCATAGATTCTTGGAATCGAGAGGAAAAATTTCTTTCTTCCTTCACTCGTCATTTCTTTTTTCTTTTTTTTTTTTTTCCTTCTTTCGATCTCCCGACAAATTCGATATATCGATAATATCTCACGAGGATCGCTAGAGATAACATAAAGAAAAGAAAGAACGATTCCAACGTGGATATACGAAACGAACGACGGAGTAATATATTGATATTCGATGCGAGGGAAACGTTGTTGCTTCGTGTTTTCTATCATCCATTAATACCTCCAGAATAATCCAATATAATTCACGGAACAATACTGTGTATTCATAAATAGATACAAAGTGATAGAGATCAATGGAGTCGCGGTTTCTGTCT
>OU426858.1:6871426-6893926 GCA_911387685.1 Dolichovespula media
AATTGAGAAGGACAGAGACACACACACAGAGATAGAGAGAGAGAGAGATGGGGGGAAAAGATATACCGAAGTTCCAAAGTTTCGATCCAAATGGATTTGCGCGAAATATTATTCATCGTTAATTAATGTACGTTCAGGGATGGATCGTTCATTGATAAAAATATTAATGAAAAGAAAAAGAAAAAAAACATGTCTGATATTTCTTCTTCGGATAATTAGATCGATATCAATTCTTTCCTCTCTCTTCTCTGCCTTTTTTTTTTTCTTTTTGTTTCGTTTTGTTTTTGTAATCTCGAGACATAAAAATTCCCAACTTCCGGATGGATTATTTTCCATGGAGTATCAGTTTTGCCATCCATTCGTAGTCCTTGAATCTCGCGTGATATTTCTGTATAATTAATTGATATAATTAAAATATACTTTGCGTTCTACGAAGCGTAATCGAGTTTTAATTATTTTACCTGCCCTAAAAGAAGATATTTTTACTATCGGATAATCGTTATACCCGTCAGTCATATTAGTTGGGACAATCGATTACGATCGATCGTTATCAATCACGATAATTTCAATAAACGTGACAAGTTTTGTCACGTTCTCAGGTATAAACCTTAATTTTTCTTTTCCTCTCGCAAATGCATTTGCGTAAATGTCATTCGTATCATCTCTCGACTAGGCAAACGATAAGGAACATTCAATTATGCGAAATTATGATGATTGTTGTTGCCTAAAAAAAAAAAAAAAAAAAAAAAAAAAAGAAAAATAAAAATAAAAATAAAAACAATAGACGAAGAAAGAAAATATAAACGGGAAGAAAAATAATCATTAATTTCTCTTTCAAACGATAGGTATTGGAATCAATGATCGTTTCGACGTTAACCTTCATCTTCGCATAATTTAACGGACAATTACGTTGAAAGAAATTCGACGGGTTGAAAATTATTTTTCTTCTTTTTTTTCCTTCCTCTGCTTCTTCCTCCTCCTCCTCCTCCTCCTCCTCCTCCTCCTCCTCCTCTTCATCTTCATCTTCATCTTCTTCCTCTTCTTCCTGCTCTTATTTCTTCCGGGGTAATTTTTTCCTTGACCTTCGTCCTTCTCGTGCGAAATCGAATGCATTCAAAGAAAAATATTAAAAGTAAAGTTGACGTAGGTGGTTCCGCGACGACCGTAGCAGACCGGTACTTCGCGTCGTGGAGCATGAACTCATTCCCCAGGGAGCAGCCTCTCTTCGTTCTGCTTCGACGGCTTGATGGATGCAAAGTAGTTTGTTGCGCAGCTGGTTCATCCGCATGTAACGACGCCAGATATAGGGACGTTATAACGACAGAGATAGAAAGGGAGTGAGAGAGAGAGAGTGAGAGAGAGAGAGAGAGAGAGAGAGAGAGAGAGAGAGTGTGAGAGAGATGCAGGGAGATGCAGGGAGATGCATAGCGATGCAGAGAGCGGAAGAGCGAGAGCGAGAGATAGAGAGAAATAGAGAGAGAGAGAGACAGGGTGAGAGGGTGAGAGAGAAGGATAGAGGGATGGAGAATACGTGAGGAGGGAGAAGATTAGAAGACATTAGTATATCGTATCCCGGCATAGTTAACGCCTTTCATGCTACTTACTCTGAATTTCTATTTCCCTCGAGTTTATTCTTGGAACAATCGATATGTCGTTATACTTTGTGAATAATCAAATACGTACACTTACGTATACATTTGTCTGATGAATATCTAATTGGATGTATCACGTCGATATGCGAGTTTGCATGATTTAACAAAGAGGAACGAGAAACAAAAAAAAAAAAAAAAGAAAAATAAAACAAGGAAATGAAAGGAAAGACGAGAAAGAAAAAGAATGATGTATTCCGAAATTTATCCATCCCTTCGTGAAATTCATAGGTACTTTGATTCGCTTTGAGGTATGATTTGTTATTCGAAAATCCGTGGATATGGTAAATTAACGAACTATAATTCTCTTAGTTTGTTCGATGATGTTTTCATTGGGTGACACGTTGATTCGTATAAAACATTTTATCACAAGCTTCTTCACGAATGATAAGTTGAAGAAATTTTTACCTGTCATTACACACACACACACACACACACACACACACACACACACACACACACACACACACACACACACACACACACACACACACACACGTATGCATATATATACATAAAAAAAAAATGAAAGAAGATACCAACGCAAAGTAATAATGGCGTAACGGGATGCACTAGTTATTTCCAATCAAATCTATAGTCTAATTAAATTAATGGCTTTAATAATCGATCTAAGGGGGTGATCGATGGCGACGTTATAATTTCTCTAAATGGATGAATACACCTAAGTTACTAACGTCTTGACGTTTCGTTCGATCTCTATTGTTACAAGGGGAAAACCCCAGCACGCGATGTAAAGCGTTAAACGTCAAGTGGGGAAACATCGGAATGGCCGTAACGTGTAACCGGAAAGCTGATGGTAAGTAATAGCCGTCGTATACGTCGATCTATCGTCGTAACCGACTCGCTCTCGAACGTACATACGTTCGTACACACACGCACACAAACACATAAACACACGCGCACACGTACAAACGTGCAGAAATACACGCACACACACACAGAGATATACGCTTCTACTTGCCCTTTGCGCCGTGAATATGACCGTTAGAAATTACCGATAGATCGTATTCGTGTTAGGATCGCGTTGCTGTAACAACGATACGCATTGTGCGCGTTAAACGCGATCAATCGAGATTGAAATAAGCCGAGCAAGATGAATTTCACGAGTAGATATCTATGTTCTACATATTCATCAATCGTTACGACGAAGTAATACATTATTCTCATCTCCGATACTTACTTCCTGATCTATTCATCAAATTTCACTATTGTCTTGACCTTTCTCCCCCGCTCCGTCCGCCACCCGACCCACTACCTACTCCAACCTTGTTATTTTTTTTTTTATTTTTTTAATCGTACACCTCCGCGGCCTTCGAAAATCAATGCGCGCGTGTAATTGCTTAATTCATATTCGATTGTTTCTATCGAATTAATTATATATGTCATATACTCAAGTATGCAAATTAAATCTAGAAATTTTAACGTCTCCTTCAACGAAGAGAACAAATTCGGTGTATTTGCATTTGAAAGAATTAAACAAATTCCTTTCTCTCTCTCTCTTTCTCGATATATATATATATATATATATATATATATATATATATATACACACACATATATATATATATATATATATATGCATGTATGTATGGATGCATGTATGTATATATGCTCTCTCTATATCCGACCAACTCACAACCTTCATCTTGGTTAACGAGATCGACACGCCTGATATCCCTTTCTTCTCTATGTCCCCTTTCTCGGGAGCTCGTAAAACGTAAACGGGGTAAACCATCCTTGCTTTTACACAGTACGCCGGTTTTTAATTTCGTACCTCGAGAAATTTCATTCTTTTCCTGACACTCAACGGTAAACAGAAAAAAATAAAAGAAAGAAACAAAGAGAGAATAAGAGAGGAGGAGGAGGAGGAGGAGGAGGAGGAGGAGGAGGAGGAGGAGGAGGAGAGAGAGGGAGAGGGAGAGGGAGATAAAGAGGAAGAAATAAAGAAAGAAAGAACTAATTTACCAAATAAATATTTTTAATTACTTTGAAATGTTCGCTCGTCGACCTAGAGCGAACGTTTGGTTTATTTCGGTGGAAATGTTTGCAAAAAGAATACGTGCACGATGAAAAGGCAAAGGTTTTGGCCGTAATTACGAACGACCGAAACGATGTTTTTAATAAAAGTAGAAGAAGAAAGAGAAAGGGGGGGGGGAGGGAACAAAAAAGTAAAATGAAAATAAAAAAGCAGAGAAAAAAGGAACGAAACGAGTGGGGGAGATGGCATAGGCACGAATAGATAGATAGATAGATAGATAGATAGATAGATAGATAGATAAATAGACAGATGGATAGATATATAAAGATAAATATAGATATAATATAAAATTGCATCGATTAACGATCATTACGTACATAGATCTTCGATCGATCTAATCGGTCGAGACAAATTTTTCTTCTCTTTTTTTTTTTTTTTTTCGAACGTCGATATGAAAAGATAAAAATATTAAGATCACCGTGAACGAGCCGACAACGATTCACCAATTTTGATCTCAAAGAACAAAAAAAGAAAAGAAAAAGAAAATTGACTCGTACAATTTCGACGATTACACTTAGAGCTCGATCATTGTTGAAATTATTCGTTTAAATTTTTTCGATCGCTCGTTAACATATATATTTTTTTATCTCTTTTCTTTTTAGTTAAAATCAATAATTAGGCAATGTGCGATTAAATATATGCACTTGTATAATATGTGTGTGTGTGTGTGTGTGTGTGTGTGTGTGTTCCTCGTGTATATGCATTCTGATACATATAAAATATGTTTGAAATTTTAATTTACGTAAAAAATGTAATACGTATTCGGGGAAATTGTGGCAATCGATCGTTCCGACATAATATAATATAATATAGAAAATTTTCTACGCAATTAATTCACTCAATAGAATATTAATAATATCTTTCACGTCATTCGTCACATTTCCTAAGAATTTCGTAGGTTACTTTTTCTTCGTTGGATTATCGTAAACGGTTCTTCGTATTTTTTTTTTTTTTTTTCCTTTCTTTCATTCATACCAGACAAAGTAGTATAGTCCTTTCGGGAGATGAAGAGGAAGTAGAAAGGAGAAAGAAAAAGGAAAAGATAAAGAAAATAAAAAAGAGAAATAAAGAAGAAAAAAATCGTACGTCCAATTCAACTTCAAGCTCGTGCCGTCCGTTTCGAGACGATTAAACTGTGACATTGCAGTCAATACAAGAAAGAAGAAAGCTTCGTATATACTTTGGTACATTCTCGTGTAGTATACATATATGCATAGACGCGCGTGCGCGCAATACATAAATGCAACACACATATATGCGTTTACCGCCTAGCCGATGATGCTCTTCCCATCGTCCAAGGACGTCGTCGATAGAAACAAAAGCGTCTCTAACGGGGCTAAAAGCGCGTTCTGAATAACGGGCCAGTGCCTCTAACGTTTGCTATTAATAAAACTCTCCCTACTTTTACACGTTCATGGCAACTACGGTGTGCAAATAGCGCGGAGGATAACAAGGGAGGGAGCACAACATTTATTCATTGATCCTAACGGCTATGATAAAACAACGAGCCTCCTCCGTTCGTACTTTCTTCATCTTCCGTCGTCGTCGTCGTCGTCGTCATCGTTGTTGTTGTTGTTGTTGTTGTCGTTGTCGTTGTTGTTGTTTTTTTCCTTATTCTTTTTTCTCCTTCTTTTTCTTTTTTTCTTTTTTCTTTCTACCTTTTAGCCTTCCACTCTTCGAGAAAGAGAGAGAGAGAGAGAGAGAGAGAGAGAGAGAGAGAGAGAGAGAGAGTAAGAATTGATCGCAAAGTTACGAGGTACAAGCTTGAAATATAAACGAAATAAAGTAAAATAAAATGATAGAAGGTAGAATGTAATAGAATTTGACATAGAATCATTTCTTCGTTATTTTCTCTCTCTCTCTCTTTCTCTCTTTTTTTTTCCTCTTCCGAACACACAATAAGAGGCAAATAAAAATGATGGTACGGTAATTTTATGTCCACGGGTATGATCGAAGGAATTCATTTCATCGTCGAGCGTCGGGCAATTAATTTCAATCGCATCGAGCGATCTTAAAAATTTGTCGTAATTGCTATTGAATTGGAACTTTTCAAATGAATTTTCATTTCGATCAAAATGAAACCGGAGGAAATTGCTAGGTGTCACCCTGTATAACGTTCTCTTACCCCCACGCTCTAGATCATTTCTCACCCTCTTTAGCCGTACGGTGAGGGGGTAAGGGAGCGTTTGACAATGTTTCTCCATCGTCTACTTCGCGACCGAACTACCCTCGGCTTTAAAATAAATGATTACAGCGCGCGGACTTTTCTCATTTGCGAACGTGAGAGCTGGCGCGTTAGAGAAAATGAAGCTCGATCGTACACTCGATTTTTTTTTTTTTTTATTCTTCTTTCTTTCTTTTTTTTTTCTTTTGCTTTCTCTTCTCTCTCTCTCTCTCTCTCTCTCTCTCTCTTTCTCTATTGCTTTCCTTTTTTCTTTCTCTTTTTGATTTACAATCGTTCTCGTCTACATCGTGCTTTATCGCAAACCCTATGACTACACTTGATAGTGAAAGTAAGAGAGAGAGAAAGGGAGAAAGAGAGAGAGAGAGAGAGAGAGAGAGAGAGAGAGCGGACTGAATACAGTTTTTCTCACGTTCACTGCAATTACGATAACGAGTCGATTCTAATACGAGAAATTGATTTAATTAATTTCGAATCAATCATTTGAGTTTGTGCATCCTCGGGTATCGAATCAAATTGTGTGTGTGCGCGTGTGTTTGGTGTTTGGTGTGTGCTTGAAAATACGTGATGCTATTCTAAAAAATGCTCAACTTTCAAATTTAAAATTATTTGTGGAATGAAGGGAAAAATATATATATATATATGTATGTAATATATGCATATATATATATATATATATATATATATATATATATATATATAACATTTATGCTAACATATTTCACTCTCTTTCTCTCTTTCGCTTCAATCCTAAATCACGTCGTAAATGAATACATAAAATTCTCTTCACGTAAAAGCCATACGTCGGACGCGTGAGATATATTTTTTTAAATATCATTTAAATGTCGTAAAATAACAAAAAAAAAAAAGAGAGAGAGAGAGAAACAAAAAAGAACAGAATGAAAAAAGGAAAAAGACAAACGAAATAATATCCATCGAATGGCCATCGAGCGAGAATGTAAGAGACTCGATTTAGGAAAAAACTAAAAAAAGGAACAAAAAAGGAAGAGAAATTGGAAAGAGAGAGAGAGAGAGAGAGAGAGAGAGAGAGAGAGAAGCGAGAAAAAAGAGGAAAGAGAGGGAAAGAGAAAAAAGAGAAATGATTTAACCAGCCAATAAAAATTTTTCTATTTCTATCTATTTCGAGATCGCAATTCCAGTTGAATATTTATTGCGTCCGACAGTAAAAAGCAGTTTTGCAAGAACGATTTGCATTCGGTAAATCGGTCGTTCAGGCGCGTGCGCGCGTGCGCGCGAACGAACGCTCGCACGCACGCACGCAGAGACACGTGAACGTGTCCGAGACCGGGAGATATTACATACGTCAAGTCGTATATCATTCCCAGCGACTTAACGCGAGCTACCTAGCAAAATCGCTTGGAATAGAGAAAGAGAACGATGAGAGAGGAGGGTAGATAGGTATGGGTTACCGGGGGGTGGGTGGGTAAGTTGGTAGGTTGATAGGTTGTTTGGTTGCTTGGTTGAATGGAAGGGGGTTCGGGGTAGAGGGTAGGATGGGGTAAGGGGAAAGAACGAGGTGGGAATAGAGGTACTACATACGAAGTTACACGTCTCTCCTCTATCGTCCAATCCGTCACGATATTCAAGTGGATAAAAAAATGAGGCGGAACGTCTCGTAGTAATTTTCGAGATTCTTTTCTCTCTCTCTCTCTCTCTCTCTCTCTCTCTCTTCCTACTCCCTCCGTCCCTCATCTATCTATCTATCTATTCATCTGTCTGTCTGTCTATCCATCCATCCATCCATCTTTCTTTCTTTCTTTCTTTCTTTCTTTCTTTCTCTTCAGTTACACTCAACTTATCGAGAGAGAGAGAGAGAGAGAGAGAGAGAGAGAGAGAGAGAGAGAGAGAGAGAGAGAGAGAGAGAGAAAGATAGAGACAAGCTCGTCGCAGGGAAAAGATATTTTGCAGCATCTTACATATACGCTTAGATAATCCTCTCTCTCTCTCTCTCTCCCTCTCACTCTCTAGTTTCGTCTTCATCTATATCTCTATCTTTTTTTTTTTTTATCGTTCTCACTTCTAGTCGTCTAACTACGAAGTGAGATGAACGCGTACGCGCCAGAGAGTAGATATGATTCTCAGAGGAAAAGATAAAGAGGGATAGTAAGAGAGATAGAGACGGAGATAGATAGATAGATAGAGAGAGAGAGAGAGAGAGAGAGAGAGAGAGAGTGAGAGAGAGAGAGAGAGAGAGTCAGAAAGAGAAACAAAATTCAGCTTCATTGGATTCGTTATTATTCGTTCGAGATGCTCGATGAAGCTAGACAGATAGACCGGAATAGCAGCGTCAGAAATGCAATTTACAAGACTTTTCAAAGTATTATGCTCCACGGAAACTTTAATAAATCTCCTTTGTATCTCTATATCTTTGCTATTTTATCTTTTCTCCTTTTCTTTTTTCTCTTGTTTTCGTTTTCGTTTTCGTTTTCGTTTTCGTTTTTGTTATCGTTTTCGTTATCGTTGTCGTTTTACTTTTTCGTCTTTCATCTCGCAACACCAAAACGGACTTCCGTAACGATAAAGCCAAAGTTTTTATAACGTAATTGCCGTCGCTTGATGAAACTATCTCGCAATCGGGAAATATTAAGAATGGTAATAGCCGTGAATAATAAAATGGGTCCTTCTTCTTTTGTTGCGTTTAATTGGCCACTATTATTTTCTTAATGGTATTTTACAAAATCACGTTTTATCTCTTTGGCGTTTGTCGAATCTTTTTTTTCTTTCCTATCTTTTCTTTTTCCGCCTATTTTTTATTCATTTTTTACTGGAGAGAAAAAGAGACAGGGAGAGAGAGAGAGAGAGAGAGAGAGAGAGAGAGAGAGAGAGAGAGAGAGAGATAGAGAGAGAGAGAGAGAGAGAGTGAGAGAGAGAGACATCTCAATTATATATTAGCAACACGTTTTACATTGTAAAATTTGTTTTTTCTTTTTTTGGAAATAAATTCTCTACCTCGCTTATTGCTTTTTAACGTCATCAAAGTTCCTTCCTGGTAAGTATTTATTATTATTATTATTATTATTATTATTATTATTATTATTATTATTATTATTATTATTATTATTATTATTATTGTTATTTCATTCACGTATTATTTTATGATACATTTGTACGTGGTATGGTAGTTAAAAAATAAAATCTTACTTTGCATTCGCATAACTATTATTAAAATTCCGAGATTTTTTCTTCTCTCTCTCTCTCTCTCTCTCTCTCTCTCTCTCTCTCTCTCTCTCTGCGAACTTGTACGGAAACGTTTCTGAGTTGGTTCAACAAGTAAAATAGGATTTGAAAAATGTTTAACGAAAATTAGAGAGATTTAATTAAAAATGTTCTTCAGACAAGCCGTAGGTATAATATAATATTATTCCAATTATTGTAATTCTCATTTTCCTTTCACGTTCTTATTTTTCTTCCTTTCTTTCTTCATTTAATCGGTAAAACAACGTTGATTAAAATATATATACATATAATATTATAGTAAAATTATAAATATAATTGTTACTTATTAATCTATCCTGATTAATCCATCAATTTTCATTGTTCCTTTTTGTTCTATAGCTGTCTGCGAATAATCGAATAATTAGGTCCCACTTGAGAAAAAATAATTATGCTTCTACTCGATTTGCGAAATAATCACTCTTATCCTCTTTTTTCGTTCTTTTGTCTCTCTCTCTCTCTCTCTCTCTCTCTCTCTCTCTCTCTCTCTCACTCTCTCCTTTTCTCTCTCCTTAATTCGATAAAAGAATCTTTTCGCTAACGATGTTCATTAATATTTAAGACATTTCGCCGATTAACTTTCAGCTCGTTAAAAAATAAAAAAAAAAAAAGGAAAGAAAGAAAAAAGAACCAAGTAAGAAGAAATTAGATAATTTCTCAAGCTCGATACTAAAACGTTATTGAAAATCACTTTTCCTCGTTCCGGCTTGTTAAAATACATTGATGAGCGCAAAATAGATAGCGCATTATATTGACTATCATGCATCGTTCGATCGACCCCGAGCAACACCGTGTTTTATAACGAACGATCGTAACATTCCTCTTAGAAATTTTCTAAAAGTGTTCCAGGCTTTTTACGTTCTCGTACGGGTCGTATAACTTCAAAATGTATTTTATCGATATCGATTTATCATTAACAAAATTTATCAATTTAGATTGCATTGCTAACAATTCGAATGAAACGTGTATCTATTCTTTTCTTTTTTTTTTTCTTTTTTTGTTTTTGTTTTTAGAGAATATTGTTGCAATATTGTCGTCGATTCTTTCCTATGTGTGTGTAAGTTCATGTGTGTGTATGCGCGTATGTACGTAGGTATACTATTATTACGTACCTCTACATATCTACAAGAGTACACGCGAGGAAATGTCTTTTATGGTTATGAACCGATCCTTCGATTCGACTAAAGTGTACAAGATTTACGGTATTGCGAAAAATCGTTAAAATGATAATGAAAAAGCGTATATCGTTGTATAGCAGAAAAATGGGGTCCATTGTTTCACGACTTTATAACATTTCGTTACACTCTCTCTCTCTCACTCTCACTCTCTCCCTCCCTCACTCACTCTCTCTCTCTCTCTCTCTCTCTCTCTCTCTCTCTCTCTCTCTCTCAACACTTTGCCATTCAACTTCACCAACTTGTGTCTCACACATCCATATACATCCATATACGGACATATATATGTATATATATACATATATATATATATATATATATATATATATATATATATATATATATAGATAGGGATTGTTTTTAACTCAGTCTATCTCTATCTTTCTCTCTTTCTCTTCGGGACGACAACGAAGGACGGGGAGGAGGAGGGGGCGGGGGGTTCAGGAAAGTCGATTCTTTCGGCGCGATTCATTCAGGAACACGTCGGATTGATTTATGAACGGCCGAGAACGCTTACGTTTTCGGTTGAAACAAATTCGATAAAGAAAAGGAGGGAATAGGAAAGTGTTAAGAGAAAAGTGAAATGCACCGGTGTGGTTCTCTCTCTCTCTCTCTCTCTCTCTTTCTATTATCCGTTTGAGATATCACGTCGAACACCGTAACACGTTCAAAAATGTATCCCTTTAAGTGGTATCATCGATCTTATTGTCAGCTTGGGCGAGATTTCTTCATCATCAATTTCGATTCCATCGATCTTCCCTATGTGTATATATATATATATATCTTCCGTTGTCACATACATTACCTATCATGCGACCCTAGACCAACGTCATATTATCACCACCCACTCCCCATTAACTCCCATTCACGGATTCCTCGTTCGAAAGAAAGAATGAAAGAAAGAATGAAAGAATGAAAGAATGAATGAAGAAAAAAAAAAGACGCTTTAGGAGAAGAGAAAACTATCTCCTCCACTGCCTCCTCTTCTCCTCCTCCTCCTCCTCCTCTTCTTCCTTCTCCTCCTCTTTCACTTTTGCTTCCGCTTTTTATATCAAGCTAGTCCTTACGAATTTACTAACGTAAATCGGCTGTACGTCTACTTCCTTGAAAAATTCGATTTAAGACTGAGAGTCTTCCCGTTCGTTTGGCTCCTCGAATGAAATTGTTCCTTTTTCAAGTCTCTCTCTCTTTCTCTCTCTCTCTCTCTCTCTCTCTCTCTCTCTCTCTCTGTGTGTGTGTGTTTGTGTGTCTTCAGGACTTTACTAAACAGGTTACAAGATTTACTTTTCTCTCTTTCTGTAGTTTTTTTTTTCTTTTTTTTTTTACGATTGGCGAATAACCTTGAATAATTGCATTGGGAAAGTAATGATATATTCTCGAATAAACATATCCTCGCAGATATTTTTGACGCGGTACTTCACATTCGAAATCGTGATGAATATTAGAACGGAATTATATCGTAGGACTTTTCTATCCTTTTGCTCTTTTTGTATGTTTTTTTTTTTTTACCTTCTTCCTTTTATACGGATACGTACGTACCCACGCGCGTACGTAAAAGTTTATTAGCGAAATTTGAAATATGATTAAAAGGAATTATGCGAAGTTTATAGGACCGTATAAAATCGTATATTTATATATATATATATATATATATATATATATATATATATATATATTTAAATACACATATATATTTCTAACCCACGTGTGTATATATACATACATACATACATATATATATATATATATATATATATATATATATATAATTGTGTGGGTGTGTGTATGCAAGGGCGTAGGTGGAAAAGGGTTTAGCGGTCTTCATCATTGAAGTTCAAAGTTCATTAAAGGTTGTCGGTACTTTTGGAAGAGAGATAGAACGACTTTCGTTGGAGTTCTTACACTCGTCAGTAAAGTAGGAGGAGACTTAAAAGTCTCATCTTCGTTCGTCTTCGACAAGTCTCTTCAAGATCCGACAATATCCGTCCTTAGCTGTCGTCTTCGAACTCCTCGTGTTAATGGTAGCCGCTCGATATTGGTAGGAAAAGACTTTTAAAGAACGCCGGATTACGATTGGCACACGGTTGCGCTTAAAACGTTTCCTTTCCTCTCCTTTCCTTCCTTTTTCTTTTCTCTTCTCTTCTCTTCTCTTCTCTTCTTTTCTTTTCTTTTTTTTTTTCCTTTCTTTACTTTCAACTTTCTTTATCTTTCGACGTGAAATAGTACAAAATGTATGAACGCTATTAACGTGTGTGTACGTATATATATATATTTTATATATATATATATATATAAGGTGTCCTGAAAATTCATTGTGAGGAAAGACAATACCTTTTTAAAAAAGTAGGTACATTGAAAGAGTAGAACTTTTTGTTCCCGAGAGGGGAATATCGATTTTACCCCGTAAAACTTCGAAATACTATATTTACGTTGTTCATGTTGGATTTATTACTTGTAATATAAAATAAGAGAGAAAGAAAGAGAGAGAGAGAGAGAGAGAGTGGGGAAGGATCGGGGAAATATACAAGCAAGGATTAAATGTATGATTAAAAAATGAAAAAAAGAAAAAATAAAATAAAATAAAATAAATTCGAATTTTTAGAAGACCATTGTATTATAAGAAAATTAATTTATTCGGTCGTATATGTTTTCTTTCTTTTTCCGAGAGAGAGAGAAGGAGAGAAATTGAGAGAGAGAGAGAGAGAGAGAGAGAGAGAGAGAAGTTGGTTCCATTTTTGGTTATTTCAAAGATATTCGGGACACCCTTTATACGATATATATATATGTTAGTACGAACGACTTAAACCCTTGGATTCATTGATGACACGAGTGTCCGTGGTAGATAAACCAAAACGATTTACGTTGCATCTTTCTCTCTCTTTCTCTCCCTCTCTCCCTCTCTCTCTCTCTCTCTTTTTCTTTCTCGTTTAACGATATAATTCCGAGAGTGTAATTTGTTATTCCGCCTATTATACGTTGGAAATTTTCGTGAGATTTATCATGCACGCGTAATGCGGTTTACACATAGACGTTATAGATACGTATGTATAATACCGTATATCCATGTGTACATCCATATAAGCAAATAATATAATATATAAAGGAGCATATTTATAACATATATATATATATATATATATATATATATATATATATATGTATATATATATATATGTATATACAACAACGCTGATACACGTATGTGTGTACATCTTGTTTAAATACCGTACACGGCCTTTCGCCGTAAGGTAATTAAATTTCATTCCGTTATCGGTAGGAAACTTTAACACGTAATTCCGCGGTCTGTTGGAAGCCGGGCTTCCAAATATTTCTCTCCTTTACTTTTGAATTATAAATATCTTCATTATACCAGAAACAAGGCATTAATTTATCTCAGCTAGTACGGTAACCTCTTTCTAACGTTCGAGAAATGACGATCTTCAAAAAAAAAAAAAAAAAAAAAGAAAAAAAGATCAAAAAAAAAAAAAAAGAAACAACAGTATTGCCATTTCGTCAATTGCTACATTAATTCTATCAAATTCAACCGATTGACCGAGCGAGCGATCGTTCGTCTCACGTAAAACTAAAAAAAAAAGGAAGGACGGGAAGAAAATCAGAAACTACAAAAAAAAAAAAAAAAGAAAAGGAAAAGACGAACTCGAGATCCAAATTTTAGGGACGATTTTAGTAATCGAAAGGAGCGCCCGTAGTTACCGTTTAAATATTTTACGAATTTTTCATAACCATTTTTGACACCGCTCTCCCGTATATGAAAAGGGCCGCTGTCAAAAACGGTATAAATCCTTCGAAAAGAGCAATTTGCCAGGGAATACTTTTCCCTCCCTCTCCCACTACACCCTCACCGAGAAATTATATAAGATATTCACAATAAAATCGTTTGTAGAGCGTCGATCGTCTTACTTTCATGAAAGTTGTCAAAATTCGACGCGACGGATGACGTTTAAATGCAATTGTCGAAGGGAAATAGGGAAACAAAAAGCAAAAAAAAAAAAAAAGCAAAACAAAACAGGAAAGAAGAGAAGGAGAAACGAACGCGAATCGTCGTAAGTGTCCTCAAACGAACTATCAAACAAATTATTTTCATTAGTCGAATAATAAATATTAAATGAACAGTTCGTGCTAATGATTGCGTTCCCCTCCCTCCTCCCCTCCCCTCGCCGCCAAACCACTCCCCCTCATGAGATAGTTCTGATCTTTAAATCGGCGATTATTGATTACGAGGAGAAAGCTAAGCGCGTACCGCCGGTGCATCCATTTTCCCCTCTTACAGTCAGGCCATTTGACACGGTGGAAGCTTTTGAAAGATCGATAGGGTGCAACATGTGCACCCTATGTCAGCTGACATAGGACGCCGCATCAGCTGCCACCAACAATTTATTACTAAACATTTCGAACGACAATTTTTCCCAATAGAACTTCTACGTCCACATATTCGAATGGGACATATGTACCTACGTGATTCCTTTTCTATCGAAAAACTTATCGTCGGTAAAAAGAAAGAGTAGAGAAGAGAAGAGAAGAGAGGGAAAGAAAAGAAAAGAAAAGAAAAGAAAAGAAAAGGAAAGGAAAGAAAGGAAATGAGAAATGAAAATAAAAAGAAAAATAAAAAGTACAAGAACAGCTTGTAACGTATTATCGTGTTTTTCGAATCGTCAAGATCAAACGACGAAACGTTATTGTTACGAACGATATTTGAATGTAAGAACGTCACAGATACATCATTAACATAGAAATGAAATTATTTCCACGATTTTACGATATTGAGAACGACGAATCTGTCAGACCGACAGCCTCAAAAATGAATTGTAGAAAGTTGCCTGAGATCGAGTGACTCGTATTTTCTTCTTCTTCTTTTCTTTTCATTTAAGATCAAAAATACAGAACAAAAATTTCTTTTGAGAGCACAGATGTTGCCGTTATTAATTCTTTCTCCTTCTCCTTCCTTTTTGTTTCTTTTATTTATTTATTTATTTATTTATTTATTTATTCATTTTTTTTTTTTCGTTAATTCAAAGAACGAAGACGACATTCACAAAGAGTCTTAAGACTCGGTTTGCAATATCCGCCAGTGAGATTATACCTCGTCTCGTAAAGAAAAAAAACAAAAGAAAATAAATAAATAAATAAATAATAAAATAAAGTAAAATAAAAAAAAAAAGAAAATTAAAATGAAAGAAAGAAAGAAACGTAGAAGAGAGAAGTCGAAGAGAAGAGAATACTACACGTGGGGGAGAAAGAAGGGAAAGACAAAGACGAAAAAAAAAGAAGGAAGAACAGAATGAAGACGTACAGAGAGAGAGAGAGAGAGAGAGAGAGAGAGAGATAGGAATATTTCTCGCTAGCTTTTGAACGGTTACGTTTAATCTAGGAAGAGAACTTTTCTTAATGGGGTAAAATCTATTTTCCTTCGGTATCGGTATCGTATTACGTTAAGACGAGAGAGAAAATATAGCACACACGCTGCATTCCTCCGGCCATTTTCTATTTTATAATAGAACGTTTCGTTTCCTCCTCGGTCAACTTCTATGCATGCAAGCCAACAAGACAGAATTTCGATCGTCTATTTTCGCGAACAACGAACCGATTACGTTCGAAGGGAAAACCTTTCTTTTTTTTAACTTTTTTCCAAGGGAAAAGACCATTTATTATATATACCTCTCTCTTCCTCTCTCTCTCTACTTCTCTCGCTCTCCTTTCTCTCGTACATACAACTTTTTAAAATCGTGCTATCGACAAACCGATCTACATAATTCTCCGGTAAAATGTCCGAACGAGACGTGGAGATGGTTTACTAAACAAACTAAAAAAAAAAAAAAAAAAAAAAAATAGAGAAAAGAATTAAGAAATATCAATTAAAAAAAAATAAATGAAGAAAAAAAATAAACGAAAAGCAGAACTCTTACGTCATCTCTTACCATCTTGCATATCCTATCTTCTATTTTATTTCATTATTATTATTTTTTATTTTTTTAATCGATACTTATTTATATTATGTTACACGTGCGATACTCGTATTACGTTACATCGTATGACTTTTTTCGAACGTTAGGTACAAAGATTATTTTCTTCTTTTTTTTTTTTTTTTTTTTTTTTTTTTGAATAAAGAAAACGATCTGAGTAATATCATTATCTGAATAAATTCACGAAGAAATTTATAAAAAAAAGAATAGATCGATCGAACTGAATTAAAGGAAAAAATAAAGAAAGAAGAAGAAAGACAGACGTAAAGAAAGGAGATCTGATTGTATTATAAATTTAAGATAAAAAATTTAGAGTATGGTATTCGTATAAGGGGAGAAAAAGATGATTTGTAAAGATTCGTAAATATATATTGACTGATCCATATATATGCACACACACACACATATATATATTCATATATATGTATTTATGTACAAAATACGTATACAAGTATGCATTAAATGTCTGATTATACTTTAAAATTATTTTGAAAATCAATGTCTAGGAATGTATACTTAGGACAGGACGACATTATCTCCGTCGATCATCTTATCATACGATTCCTATTCACGAAATCTTTACCACGAAATCGTACTATTCGAATTCGAGAGCTCGACTACTTGAAAAGGGATATGATCATGTCATGAGGAAAAGGCTCACATCGTGAGACTCAAATCGTGAGGAGGAACTTTTCTTAGACGAAGATTTTCGTAAGACGAACGATGACGGCTTGGTTATATACTCCGAGAATCGCATAAATGTATTCGATCGAAAGAAGAATCCGACGATAGCATTTCAACGTGGAACTGCATAAGAATATATATATATATATATATATATATATATATATATATATATACACATACATATACGGGGTTTGGTCATGAGAACCTCCGAGGATTTCCTTTGAATTTTAAAATACGAAGAAAAAGGAATGTGAAAACGAATAAAAGAGGCGACGATAACGAAAGGGAAGAAAGAGAGAATAACGCAAAAAAGAAAATCTAACGAAGATGAGAACAAAGAGAAAAAAAAAATATATATATATATATATATATATATATATATATCATCGAATCGCGTGGTTTCTATAATAACGCGCGTTATATGTACTGCGTGATAGTAAATATTGCATAACGTAGAATAATTTTATCGAAGAGTTAAAAGAGAAAAAAAGATGGAAGAAGGAAGGAATGATAATGATAAAAAAAAAAAAATTAATAGAAGAAATAAATAAATAAAAATGAAGGGAAAAAGAAATCCCCACTCAAACGTCATTCCTTCGTCTCGGATATTTACGAAAGGTGCGCGATAAATTATTATTGTCTACAAATTATTCCTTGTCACATTAAATTCTCAAAAGAGATATTTAGGTGTTATGTATCTCATAACTTTTAGTATATATATGTACGCGTAAATATATACATACACGCCCACGTACACGTCGTCAAAGTTAACAAGAGGCAGGCTCAAAAGGGAACACACGCGTGTCGACGGGAGGCATAAAGGATTCCTTCGTGCCTCTTGGATCCGGAAATCAAAGTAAATCTATATGACTTATATATATATATATATATATATATATATATATATATATATATACAAACATATGACGTTTACATACAGATATACATAATTTATAATATATATATATATATATATATATATATATATATATATATATATATATATACGCATACACACAAACACACACATACACACACACACACATAAATATATGTATATCAATATAAAGCTTCGTAGAGAAGCTTCCGTGAGCTTCTGGTAAACCGCAGCTTTCGGAGTTTACAGTATATTATGTCTAAAGCGAGAGAAATTCGCGAATTCCAGGCGCACGTTAGTACGATGATAGGCACTAATGACGATAGAGTATTATGATAGAGAGAACGAGTTGTGAATATTTAAAGTACTTAAGAGTCTTTGAATTATATAGGAAAGTTTACCAAATTAATTTTAATTGACTCGAGGCTAATGGGGTCGAATTATGCTAGCAGAAATAATTATCAAAATTCAACATTAATTATTTTTACTTGTTATATCTACGTACGTAATTATCTATGCACCACTACAATGCATCTATGTACGTTCACGTATTTTAATCCGATACGCATTAAAATCTAAAGAACAACGTACCAATGGAAAGATGGGAAGGACGAGCAAAAAAATAATTCAAGTTTGAATCATTTTGAAAAACGATCTTGTTTTTCTCTGCACGTACGCACGATCGTTCCAAGAGATATCTGTGTATTTCGAAGTACAACATTTTCGAAAAAAAAAAAAGAAAAGAAAAGAGAACAAAATGTACGCATCAACATACAAATTCATCGTAAAAAAGAAAGGAGGAAAAAAGAAGGAAAGAAAGAAAGAAAGAAAGAATGGAGGAAAGAAGGAAAAAAAAAATATTGCCGAAAAGTTGAAAGTTCTTTTTTTTTTTTCTTTTTTTTTTTTCTCGTAAACGGGGAAGAGAGTTGATATCGACGATCGTTCAGGAAGAAGAAATTTCGATGCGATTGTCTTTAATGGCCGAGACGGTATCGCAAATTAATAGGAAACCGTTCGAGGTAAAGAACGCCCATTTCAAAGTTACACTCCGTTTAAAAGTTTTGATCGAGTTCGCGCTCCTTCTTTTACCTCCCTTTTCTTTTCTATTTTTCTCGTCTTCCTCGTCGTTACCTCCTCACACTTTACGGATTATGTCCGAAGGAGGACAGGGAAGGAAAAAAATAAACATAAATATAAATATAAATATAAATATAAATACTAACAATAAAAATAAAAATAAAAATGAAATACTTCGGAACGGCGAATTCTTTTTATGCGATAAATGAAAAGATAACTTTAAAAAGATAAATGTATATATATATATATATATATATATTATATTGCTATATAGACGGCCTATATCGTTAACATAGCGCAAATATTTTAATAACGCTGAAGTCGACGTATAAAGTGCATTCGACGTTTTACTAAAATGCTTGCATGGTGGTTTAATTCTCTGTCTCTTTCTATCTCGTGGAGAAGGGAACTAAAAAGAAAAAAAAAAGAAAAAAAGAAAAAAAAAAGAAAAAAAAAATAGGGGTAAAAGTGATTTTCCCAAGTTATTCGAGAAAGTCTTAAGAACCCGAGATCCGATGGTTCTTTTTTTTATTCGCAAATCTTGCATACCTATAGTCGGAGAAAATTTTAATCAAACCATTCGTTTTCATTCGTTCAAATCCGTTCAAATCCGTTCATAATAATTAAGCGTCCGCGTTACACGTACACGTAAATGTAATGGTATAACATAAATTTTTAAATAAATGTAACGCACGAAGTGAAATTACTTCGATCGTTTTACTAAAAAATTGTATATAAAAGAAGCCAAAAAAAAAAAAAAAAAACAAAAAGAACAAAAATAAACACGAAAACATATATCCTTTATACGTTCGTATATCTCTTTGCAAAGAACATAAAAACATTCCAACTTTTTTAATAAAATATTATATTCGCGTTCTTTCCAAGTAGAAAAAATATCCGATGAATTCATTTACAATATTTTCGAGATCGTTTATAGAAACTCAACGTTTTAATAACACGTAATATACACACACACACACACACACACACATATATATAAATATGAAAACATGTAAGTATATGGACGACGGATGGTAATTTATTTTTCTTCGGTATTTTTTTTTCTTTTTCATTTCCCGTTTTCTTTTTGTTTTTCTTTTTCGTCGAGAAACTCCATCCGTACTTCGAATTACGAGATACGAAACGTATCTTTGAATAATTTTTAACCATTAAGGGGACGTTGTTGTCATCGTTAATATTATCCTTATCATTACAATATGAGATTTATTGTACGAACGAGGACAAAGGTGGGACGATATAAAAGATTCGTCGTTCCATTGGGAGACTGTTTCTTTTGTTCCTTCCTTCTTGCGTTTCTCTATTTTTCTTCTCTCTTTTCGTTTTCTCTCTCTCTCTTTTTTTTTTCTTTCTTTTTTGTTACAGAGATTCGACCCAGAAAAAACGACAATAGAGTACATTATAAAAATTCTAATGTAGGAGACCGTTACGAACGTAGAATCGTGAAATTAATATGTAAATTAATATCCAAAGCTAAACGTTCAAATTCATATCGAACGAGTCATTCATATAGATACATACATACATATGTATCATATATCGATAACTCGAAATATAGTATCGGCTATGTATGTGGTATCGTATGAAAGCAAAATTCGAAGTGTCGTTAGAGGTTTTCAATGGTTACCTTCGTTACACGCACGGAATATTAAACCTTTTCACACTCTAATTAATCGAGTTAATGACTCGCGTGCACGCGTTTGCACGGATAACGAAGATACGAACCTTGTTAAAAGGGACACGTAGATATATATATATATATATATATATATATATATATATATACACACATATATATGTATGTATGTATGTATGTGTGTATGTATATGTAGATATATAGACGGATACGCCCACGTGTAGGTACAATCGTGTAGATTATATCAACGGAAAATGGTCCGATCGGTAAATTTCAAAGAATATCCAACGAAACCAGATTCCAATCAGCGTGAATCGCAACGAGTGGACATTGTTCAGAATTAACAACGTGTATTTTCATTATTTTCCAAGGATAGAATCGGGTAGGACGTCTATGTAAATAGAAATTTCATCGGCTTATTTCATAAATATCTTTAATCGGAAACAAAAATATATATATATATATATATATATATATATATATATATATATATATATATAGAGAGAGAGATAGAGATATAAATAAATCGCGCGTTTTTTTATTGCTTCCATTCTCTTTTTATTTTTTTTTCTTTTCCTTTAACTACGCGAAAGAAATCACTTTCGATACAAACACTCGAAAGTACGAAGTGATCGAATTCTTTTTTTTCTTTTCTTAATTTTTCCCTCTTCCATAGAAATCATATTTAATTTCAAGTACAAACTCTTTTTCCCTTTCTTACGTAGAAAGACACTTACGAAGTATAGAAACGATAAGTGTATGCTTAATAATGGATCTTTAAAGGAATCATGCTTTAGCTTTATTAATCGACGATAGGTGTTTATTTGAAAGAAAATAAAAGAAAGAAAAAAAATAAAAAATAAAGAAAGAAGTATTAAGAAAAAGTTTGGACTTGAAAGAATTCAAAGAGTAAGTGAGTTGTTCGATCGATAATCGTTGTACTATTTATTGTTATAACGAACGATCTACGACGTATCTATGATATTCTTGAATTTTGAAGAAATAATTTGGTGTTCATTAATGGTAATTTTTGATTTGTCAACTTTTACGTCGAATTTAAGAACGGACGTATAAAATAACACCGACGAAACCACTTTTGCCACCCTTCAGTTTTATTAACCCGTTCGTCGTTCGAAGCGTGCCTGATGTTTCTTTAAAAGGCCCTAAAGGGAATAACGACGATCTCACTTAATCCAATATCCCAAGGTTTCGTTTACTTAATAAATACGAAATGGTTGAGAGAACAGAACGAACGGGGGAAAAAAAATTGCCAATGAAATTTCATGCTAATGACATTTTGTTCGAAATGTATAAGACCGGTTGACATATTTAACTCTTCGTACAATACCAATATACATTTACATCATACTTCATAAATGGAAGATACCTTAAACTTTGAAATTCTGATTTTAATGAAACTTCGTGAATATTTAACGTACAACGAGTTTTGTAAAGAATAATTCTTTTTACCCGACGAAAATTTACTTAGAATAAGCGAACTCCGCTGTTTTAAAGATTTAAAACATAATATTACATTTCTTTCGATTCTTAATAATTCGATGAATATTGAAACGCAGCAAAAAAAGAGAAAACAAATATTCCAAAGATACTTGCAACTGCGAATAACATATTTGTTTAATATACAAATGTGATGTATTGTTTATGTATATATATATATATATATATATATATATATATATTTATGTGTGTTCATATGTGTGTAAAAATTTACGCGAGACAGAAGTCTCCTCTCATTTTCGTCTTGCCGAATAGAAAAGTTCGCGAAGGGAGTGTTTAAATAAAGTACTACAATTACGACCGCAATCTCTCTCTGTTTTTTTCTTTTTTTTTTTTTTTGTTGCAGCTTGCTTAATCTTTTCTACGAGAGATCGAAAAGGTGGACCACAAAAGAGCATTGACGTCTG
>OU426858.1:6906426-6908926 GCA_911387685.1 Dolichovespula media
AATGGTATTATTAGTCGTCTCGACGGCGAAAAATACAACGTGATAAAGCGTACGCCGTATACCGAGACAATGATAAAAGGATAGGATAGAAAAATGAGAACGAGAACGAGAATGATAATGATAATGATAATGAAAATGATAATGAAAATTGATAATTATAATGAAAGGAGGAAGAAATCGAGTGGGGATGGTGTCGGGGGGGAGGGGGGGGGGTTTGGAAAGAAAGGAAATTTTGTGACAAACAAATCGAGAAACTGTGAGATGGACGGATAGACGATTTCAATCGCACGAAGAGAAACGAAGAGAGAGAAGAGGAGAGAGAGAGAGAGAGAGAGAGAGAGAAAGAAGATAGGAAAGAAGAACAAGATCGAGTGATATTGGGGTCGAACGTGGATCGAGGATTTACTAGTTGACTGGTATGGTCGGAGGGACTTTCGGAGGGAAAAAAGAGAAGAGAGTAACGTTTACTTTTCGTGATCGAAGCCGATAGTTATATTGCTCGAGGAGAGAGAAAGAAAGAGAGAGAGAGAGAGAGAGAGAGAGAGAGAGAGAGAACTTTTCTCGAAGCGATAGAAACGGCCTGGCTTCCTTACTTTTTTTCTTTCTTTCTTCTTTCCTTCCTTCCTTCCTTCCTTCCTTCCTTCCTTCTTTCCTTCCTTCTATCTTTCTTTTCCTTCTTACTTTCTTTCTCTTTCACTCTTGTATAAAGAAAAGAGAGGAGATATGATACTCGAAGGCCGACGAGACGAGATACGCCGAGAGAACGATCCGGTGCTCCGGAGTACCGTACCAGTACTGGTACTATGGAGTTTGTTATCGAATAGTGTCGAGAGAGACGGACTGAAAGAGAGAGAGAGAGAGAGAGAGAGGGTGGGAGGGAGGGAGGGAGGGAGGGAGGGAGGGAAAGAGAGAGAGAGTGAGAGAGAGAGAGAGAGAGAGAGAGAGAGAGAGAGGGAGGAAAGGCAGGCGCCGTGCCGTTCGTCGTGGTGGTGGAAGCTGTGCTCGGCTGACAAATGAACAGGAACGCGAATACGCAAGCGCCAGACAAACCACCCTTTCGCTTCCTCCTTCCTCCAACTATCCCTTCTCACTCACTCTTTCTCTCTCTCTCTCTCTCTCTCTCTCTCTCTCTCTTTCTCCCTCTCCCTCTCTATCCCTCTCTTTCTACCTATATATATATATATATATACCTATCTATATACGGTACACTCCGTGTACCTGTACTCTTCTCCGCTAAGGGCGCACCACCTCTACTTCTGCTTCTGCTTCTACTTCTGCTTCTACTACTGCTTTTTCATTCTCTTCTATACTTCCACTTCTACTTCTACTTCCACTTCTTTCTTCTTATCCTTCTTCCTCTTCTCCTTCCTCTTCTTCCTCTGTCAGATACCTCTTCTTCTTCTTTCTCTTCCATTTCTTATACTTCTTCCTTTTTTCCCTTTTCCATACCTTCGAGTCCCTCCCCTCCCCCCTTCAAAACTACCCCTCTCCTTCGCTCACTCCTCTCTCCGTCCGTTTCAAGGGAAACGATATGACGCTGACGTCACCGTTTTGGTGACAACGCACGTTCGACCTTCTCTCGCGAGAGATCGCCAACATTAATGTCCCACTCCGTTATCTCCTCTTCTTTCTTTCTCGAGTTTGCCTTTTCTTTTTTTTTTCTTTCCCTTCTTCTTTTCTTTCTTTCTTTCTTTCTTTCTTTCTTTCTTTCTTTCTTCTTTCCTCTCTTCGTCCTCTTCCTTTTATATTTCGTTTATCTCGTACGTAATGAATCTTCGTATTTATCTTTTCTTACTGTTTATTCATTCATTTTGCTTGTCTCCTTTCTCACCAGTCCAACTTAAAAAGGAAAAGAAAAAAAAAATAAAATAAACTGAAATAAAATAAACGCGAGACCAATGTTTATGAATAAATTTGGAATGGAAATTATTTCATTGAAAATATTTTGCAACGAAGTGATTTCCTCTCGAAAGAGAGAGAGAGAGAGAGAGAGAGAGAGAGATTTTCTCTTTACGTAATAGAAAAACCTCTTTAAATTTCTTACACGCTTCTACGTTCTTTGAGAATCATTAAAATGCGTATTCGATCGTTAATTTCGCGGTACGTTTCCAATCGGGAATCTTAGTGATCCTATGATAACCGAATATTTATTTAGTACGAACTTTTTCGAAATAATTTAAAACGCGCGAAATGTTGATGGACGAAAGAAAATGATCCCGTTTATGACACAGCTAAGAATAAATTATTAACTTTTATGGAAGATTCTTATCATCGAGAATGTTTCAGCTCTCTGTACCCACACCCTCACTCCCTTATCCCCTCCCCCCCAAACCCCGTTATAGTACCCTTTCATTTCATTCTATTCTCTTTCATATTTTACCTTTCCCTCAAAGCTCGTCTTTCTATTCCTCTCTCTCTCTCTCTCTCTCTCTCTCTCTCTCTCTCTCTCTATCTATCTATCTATCTCTCTCTATCTCTCTTCTGTCTCTTACATTCGTTC
>OU426858.1:6911426-6936426 GCA_911387685.1 Dolichovespula media
TCCCACGAAAGTAGGAGGAAATTACGGCGCGCAGCACTACGAGTGTCTCGTAATGGACCCACCCGTAATCGCGGTAATACGTAATTCCTCTCTTTGCACCATTTACACGCAACCAAATACATCGCTGGATTTAATCTAATCCGACGGGAATCATCGATTAAGCGCGAAACCGACGAAATTCACGTGTCGGCAAACCTCGAGGGCTAGGCACATAAGCTAAAATCACCATACGCTCACAATATACACCTACGTAACGTAAAATCACCTCGAGAAACGTCAACACCAGAGGCGACTGATACAAAATGTATGAACGTACGTATGGGATACAAGATGCATCTCGATTTGTCAAACATGCATCTATATCCTATTCTCTGGCGCTTGTATATAGATACATACTTATATATCTATACATCTATACAAAATATATATGTATATGTATATATATATATATATATATATATATATATATATATATATATATATATATATATATATATATAGTTACTTTTTCTTACGTCCTTGCCACATCGTATCGTAATCTTTTTCTCGCTTAAGGATTTACATAAACTTGATATAAATCTTGAAGAAGGAAAAATGAAAGAAAAAGAAGGAGTAATAAAGAGTGGAACGAGAAAGAAAAAAAAAGTAATAATAATAATTACAACAACAACAACAACAACAACAACAACAACATTAATAATAATAATAATAATAATAATAATAATAATAATAATAATCGAGAAATAAACGTTTCTTCCGAAATTTTCCGACGCAATCAAGTATTGTACAATTGAAAATTCGTCGACGAACAAAGAATGAAAAAAAAAAAAAACAGAGAACAGAAAAAAAAACATTAAAAAGAGAAAAAAACGATAAAGAGAAAAAGACTCGATCCTCGCATTTCTCGAGTATAGAAAAAAAAGAGAAAAAAGAAAAAAAATTCGATGCTTCGGTCGGCGAAAAAAATATGTCGGAAATAAATCGATCTTGTTCCTAATCCGAATGTATAATCTTTTTTACATTTTTCTTTTTTTTTTTTCTATAAAACCATAAACGTAATTATAGCACTAAATATATATATGTTTATATATATATATTAGGGATGAAAATTTTGTAGGTTTGGTCGAGCGTCGTGAAGATTTCTCGAATGAAATATCTCAGATAATAATATTCAATGATCATGGATACGTCGTCAACCATAATACAGAAAATGAAGCCGCAATAGATCGAAGAGAGTTAACGGCACGTATACCCGGAGCAATCTCTCTCATCAGCCGGTCTCTCTCTCTCTCTCTCTCTTTCTCTCTTAACACAGGTTCATCCTTGATTTCAGTCTGGGAAACGCTCTTGGACACGGCAAACACTAATGACGTTGGTCAGAATTGTGAAGGAGACATCCTTCAGATGAGAGATCTACCTTCTCTCTCTCTCTCTCTCTCTCTCTCTCTCTCTCTCTCTCTCTTCCCGCAAAATGTTTTCCGGCATTACCAGAAAGCGACAATGACGTAAAGCTTTACCGAGCGTTAGTTTTTGCTATTCTCGCGTTCTGAACGTGATCATCAACCGTTGTTAACTCCATCCTTCTTCCTTTTCTATCCTTTTGCCATCTCCTTATCGTTCATCACCTCCATCCACCAGAAACTAACTTTCGACCAACGATCCGTAACGCACTTTTTACTTTTTATCTCTCCCACCAAATTCAAGTACCCACTTTTTTTATCCCTTTCCTTCCCACGAGATCAAAAACATTATATATATATATATATATATATATATATATATATATATATATATATGTATAATTATATATATATTCAATAATCATTTGATGATTATTATATATATATATATATTCAATAATTATCATACTTCTCATATAATTTTTTTTTTATATATTATTATATATATGTCACTCGAATGAAATCGAAAACTTTCCAAACGCGAGATATTCCCTCACTCAATGGCAATTCTTTTCGATCAACCTCCTTTACCTTCGACGAAACGATCTCTATTTTGTTTTGTTCCTATTTTTGTCTTTCTTCCTCTCTTTCTTTCTATCCCACGCGTCTGCGTGTATTTGGGCGAGGTAATAAAAAAGAAACGAAGAGAGAGAGAGAGAGAGAGAGAGGAAAGAAAAATAAAGAATAAAAAAAAAGATACTTTTTACGAAGCCGAAAAGCTCGTCGTACTCGTCTCGAGTGGGGGAAAATAAAAAAGTAAAAAAAAAAAAAAGGAAAGGAAAGGAAAGGAAAGGAAAGGAAAAAAAAAACAAAGAAGAAGTAAAAGAAAGGAATTAGTCGATTAATCTTAAGACGATGACCAAGGTCACTATTCTTTCATTCCACAACTCTTATTTTTCCTCCGTTCTTATTCCAAGAAACCACTTACTGTAACGAGAAAGCCATTAATACGGGCTTCTTTAAGAGGCACGTTCGACCTATCGTCGGCTACGAAGCTCGATATTCCGTGACGTATCGTTCCTATGGTCCTCTGGCTATAATACTTTGAGGAATCTCCTTCTAAACTACCCCCTTATCCTACTCTACTCATTCTTCTAATTCAATCGCCAACGTTCTCTCTCTCTCTCTCTCTCTCTCTCTCTCTCTCTTTCGTTCATTCGTTCATTCGTTCGTTCGTCCATTCCTTCATAGAAGAACATAAAAACGCTCTTATATCTCGCATATAATTTATTTCCCTCCTTGTAATACTCGATTGATATAAAGGCTGAGCATGAAAAGCGCGTTTAAGCACTACTCTACCATTTTCTTATCGATTTTCGTTTTAAGATATTTACAAATATGACTGTAAGAACGTGTCGCACACGTACATACATACATACATACATACATACATACATACATACATACATACATACATACATACATACATACATACACGCATACATACATGCATACATACATACATCAAGCAACTAGTATCGCGTTCGTTTCTATTTTAAAACGTCTGACAGTATTTTCTTTTTTCTTTTCTCCTTTTTTTTCTTCTCCTTCTTACTCGGACATCTCCTTTCTTCTTCCCTTCTCCATTTCTCTTTCTCGTTCCTTTCCCTTTGGTTGGTTCTTTTTTCTCTCTCCTTCATCTTTCTTCGTATCTTTTCGTCTCTCCATCGAATATTTATTTCACTCATCTCTTGTCTCATTTTCCTTTTCTCTTTCTCTTTTTTCCTCATTTAGCAACAAACTTTACTTTTTTTTTTCTTCCTCGAACGAAAACGTTTCAAATCGATATGGAAAAAATTGAACGATCGGAAAGTGTTTAAAATGCGTTCGCACTTGAATTTATTAATTAATCGAAATTTATTAATCGTTAAGATATAAATTTTATCGTAAATATATATATATATATATATATATATATATATATATATGTATAAACATATATTTTTTGAATATTCCGAATCAATTTGCAAAAATTTCACGAATAATAATTTTTATTATATTCGTAGAACGATATTATATTAAAAGTATAGACTTAACAGAATATCAAATGTACTTTCACTTGTAGACATACGAAATCCAGTCGATATTGCACATAATTATTGTTAAAAAAAATAGATATACATATATATATACATATATATATATATATATATGCGTGTGTGTGTGTGAGTGTGTGCATATATTTATATTCAACATTAATTTCTTAAAACTCAATATTCCCTTCGCGTATGTCACGAATTCCGATCGCGATTTTTCAACGTCGACGAAAATTCTCCCCTATCAGAATTTCAGTCCAATAATTTAATCGTCGATAGCGCGACAAGATATTGCTTTCGCAAGAAAATCCCCGTAGAGGGATTTCGGCCGGACGAATCCGCGTCGGTATTCGGCATTTCTTTTTTTTTCTTTTTTTTTTTACATTTACACAAAAAGAAAAGCTCGCCGATTCGTCGGCGATATAATAAATCAGAACGTATTACTCGTATGGTATTTTCTCTCTCTCTCTCTCTCTCTCTCTCTCTCTATCTCTCTCTCGCTCCATTTTTTCTTTAGCAATTCTTTTCCTCACGTTTGAAGAATTAACCGCTAAGTCCGATGCATCGGCGGAAAGAAAAATTTCGTTGTTAGTAAGGGGACACAGCGGGTGGTAGAGAGAGAGAGAGAGAGAGAGAGAGAGAGAGAGAGAGAGAGAGAGAGAGAGAGAGAGAGAGAGAGAGAGGGAGGGAGAAAGAGGGGATAGAAACGTAATTACCGAGAGAACGATCCCCGTGATACATCGCGTGAGAAGAAATATTGCCGGAATTTTATGGCGAGGGGAGGGAAAGGGAGAGGTTCGGGTAGGGTTCGACGAAGGCAACGACGTTTTATCGTTATCACGTCAAAAATCTTTCCGATTTGCCGTTCAACTTACAAACTTATCGAAACGTTTACCGTTTATATTAGATTATTAACCATGGCATAGTGTTACCACGTACTAGTGTCTACGTCATTACGTGAAACATTTTTGCACGATATTCGCGATTATGTATATCGGTGTAAGGGTGGAATAACGAAAAAAAGAAAAAATACACAAAATAAATTAAAAAGGATAAATGATCCCGACGATATCGCGGTACGATCTATTCAATGCGCCCTAAGTACTTATCACCATTGAAATATTAAAACACGTAAATAGATTAGCAATGTTATTCGCGGTGTGATGTCGTGCGTTAAATCTCCATGGGAGTATATAAATAAAATCGATCGATAAATCGTTATAAGCGATAAAAGAAAAGAAATAGATTGAGAGAGAGAGAGAGAGAGAGAGAGAGAGAGAGAGAGAGAGAGAGTTAACGGTGGGTTTTATCACGTATTAAGCGATAGATGTTGCTACGAGTGAAATCTCTTTTTATCGTACTTATAACTTCCTTCTTTTTCTTATCTCATTGTAATCATATTAAATCAAACCTTACCGTTTATATATGCATATATATGTATATTTATATATTTATATATACGTTTACTACGTAAAAACGTACATACGAAAGCCGATGTCGAAAGCAATCGACGATGGAAGCGAGATGTTCCAACAAAATTTTAATACAAAATCTTGCTCACGTTTTTATTTATTCATTGATTTATTTCGAATATTTTCAAAACGTTAACTAATATAATCTTTAAAGTTGATAAATCAATCGTAATATTATTCATATTTATTATAATAAGAATAATAATATCGGGGGAGTGATTTTATAACGTTTTAAAAAGATTTCGCATATGACATTAATCTATTTTATGTATTAACCGAACATTATACATTACATGTATACACTATACGCTTATACGTAAGTATAATTATTCAAAGAGAGGTGAAAGGAAAGAGAACGAGAGAGAGAGAGAGAGAGAGAGAGAGAGAGAGAGAGAGAACCTTCAAGTTTCTTCCCTTGAGTACCTACTTCGTAGTTACAATCTACGCGTACACGGATTTGAAGGAACGATGGTGGGTGGGGAAGGGGTTGAACGGAAGTAGAAGAGGCCAATGATACTCTGGGCTTGTCGAGTTACAACGTTTACGCGAGTTGAAACTTTAAAAGGCCAAGCTCGTGTTATCTCGCTTATAAAGTTTCACCCGTTGACCTCGGGCAAGAAAATATACTTCTCGTAAATCTCACGAGAGATCTTTCTAATTTTCTTTCTTTTTTCTTTCTCACTCGGTTGTCCCCCCCCCTCTCTCTCTCTCTCTTTCTCTCTCCTTCTCACCCTAAACCATTTTCTTTAACCTTCCCTCCTTCGTCCTTCTCTTCCTCTTTCTACCCTCCACCTCCTCCCTCTCTCTCTCTCTCTCTCTGCCTTTTCACTAGACCCTTTTCTTTCATCTCGAATGAAGCATTATTGCGCTCTTTTGCTTTCCGACCAAAGACTCCTAAAATACGTCCTGGAATTAATTACTGCCTTGGAAGTAATTTAACTTTCACCGAAAGTGGGATTCCACGCTGGTAGACGAAAGTAGGACGGTTTTCTCATAATTCCGGATATAGAAACGGTTTAATCGTTCGAACAAACGACGAAGAGAGAAATAGAGAAAGAACGATAGAGATAGAGAGATAGATAGAGAGAGAGAGAGAGAGAGAGAGAGAGAGAGAGAGAGAGAAACAGATGGAAAAAGATAGAGAAACATGGAATGGATTATCTTAAAAGGTGAACTCGGCAGTGATCTAAGCGTGCAATGGGAAGAAAAATTTGTTAGAAGAGGTTGTAACGTTTTGAGAGAGTTTCGTTCATTGTTCCCCGTGTGCCAGTAGTTCTCTTGCGAAAGCAAAGCTAGAAAGAACTGTAGTGAGAGAATAGAAGAGAAAAGAGTATATATAAATGATATCAGTATATAGATATATATATATATATACACACACACACACACACACACACACACATATATATATACGTTACATGTACGTATGTGCATCTCGGATAAAAGAGGTCATAACTCGATCTCACGTCGTCGCTTTGTCCTCGATGTTCGTTGCATCGAGAAACAACGAATGAAGAAAAGCGAACTAGAAAGTATAAAGCGGTGTGTGTATGTATATGAGAGAGAGAGAGAGAGAGAGACAGAGAGAGAGAGAGAGAGAGAGAGAGAGAGAAAGAGAGAGAAATATTCGCGGTTGTGTGCGAGATGTTAAAGCGTGAGAGAAACAGCTTAATCGATGACGAACGTTGCGAGCGCAATTTACACGCGCTTTCCTTTTCTCACACTTTTCTCCTTCGCTTTGCCTCTTTATTCCTCCATTTTTGATGTTATTTGTTTTTTTTTTCTTATTCTTTTTTTTTCTTTTCCCTTTCATTCTCTTCAATCCTTTTCTTCCTTCTTTCTATACTTTCATTTCGTTACTTTTACGTTTTTCTTTTTTTTTTTTTTTTAATTTTAATCTCTATTCTTATTCTTATTTTTATTCTTATTTTTATTTTTCATTTCTTCTAACTACGTACTCATACCGATACGAAGATGCATCCATCCTGTGCTTTATAATTCACACGCTTATCACAGGGAAAGTGAGCGAGCGAGTGAGTGAGGAGAGGAGGAGGAGGAGGAGGAGGAGGAGGAGGAGGAGGAGGAGGAGGAGGTTGGAGAAATTACAAAGAGGAAAAATATTTAAAAAAAAAAGAAAAGAAGAAGAGAAAAGAAACAAGAAAAATAAAAAGTATGAACGAAAAAAACAATCTGAGGGGAAAAAGAGTACGCGAAAGGTCGTGCTTTTAATCGTTGACGTTTACTCGAGGCGAGAGGAAACACTCCGATTTATCTTTCAGAGACGTGTATGCTCTTTCTTCCTTCCTTCCTTCCTTTCTTTCTTTCTTTCTTTCTTTCTCCATCACTCTCTATCTCTCTCGCTTGTATTCATTCAGCTTTCGATAAACGCTTCTCCGGAATGCTCGATGGTGTATTGCATGAGGGACGAACGAAGTTACCACCGGGCTTAATAAATTTCAAAACTCCCTTTTCGCTGCGTTCTCTTCGTGTACATGCACGAGAATGAACGAGAGAGAGAGAGAGAGAGAGAGAGAGAGAGAGAACTTTCGTTGCATTAATACCTCGTCGGCATACTTATAACCCACTACGCAGATTTTTACAGGCCCTTCTCTCTGTTATTTTTTTTTCCACAATTTTTGACATCATCCAACAAAAGATTATGAAAATGTAGCTTTATTTTCTTCTCTTAAAATCCTTTTCATTTTGTTAAAAAAAAAAAAAAAAAAAAAAAAACGAAATAAGGATGGTATTACGGGAAAACGGGATTGGGAAGATAAATTGTTGCCTGTATCTCTACTACCGAAAATTTTTTCTATTCTCTCTCTCTCTCTCTCTCTCTCTCTCTCTCTCTCTCTTTCTGTTTTAAAGTTATTTTCTTATTTTTTTTTCCCCCTCGAATAATATGTCTAAACTTAACTGCCACAGAGGCACCAAAGTTAGTTTCAAAAATTTTAATGGAAAAGAGGTACTTTAACATGCACGCTCGAAAAGTTTATTAGCATCATCCCGAAAACAACTTTTATTTCAACCATTTTACGGTATAACGTGAAAATACTGAGAGCCTTAAGTTAATAAGTCGTGATATCAATTGACAAATAAACATACGTACTTAAGCACAATTGTATTTTTCTCTTATTTTTCTTCTTTTTCTTTTTTCTTTTTTTTTTTTTTCTTTTTATATTCTCACGTCTAATTAAACCTTTAAGCGACGAACGACGTTACATCGTCGCGTATCGTTGAAAAATAATTTTAAAAAATTGTTTTCGGGTTTAACTTTTTGTTATATTCTATGGTGGTTGGTGCCGAGGCTTTGTATACGTTGGAACGATATGGTAGAAACTCGACACGGGACACTTTATTGGGACCATAATCGCAACATGTTTATGATAGTTATCAGAGTGCTCATGTTTCATGAAAGTTCACGTGCCACGCCGTGCAACGACACGGCAATATTAAAATCTTTCTTACAGTCTTTCCTTGCCCATTCCAAAGAACATTTCTTAGCAATCGTTGTTCGAAACACCGTCACCTCTTTGATACAATTTTAATTATCAGCGAAGAATTTTGTCAATTTTGTTGCCATCCTTTTACAAAAACTGTACGATTGTTATGGATACGGATGACGTGGAATTAATTGGATTTATTGACGCGTTACAAAATCAACTTGTTCTTTAATAGATCTGTCTAACGCTTGCTCACAATTTTCGTAGGTATTTTTTGTTTTTTCTACAAATTTTTATTATTTTCACGCAATCATCCAAATACAGATCTATGTTTTACCTTTGAAAAAAGAAAGTCCCGAAGAAACTAACAACTATATTTCTTTGTAGAATTCCTTAATGAGTTTATATTTCCAAAAAAAAAAAAAAAAAAAAGAAAAAGAAAAGAAATGGACAGAAATAATTCATTTTGTTGTAAACGTCTAAACGTGATAAGTTTTTCAATATTATCGATATATATATATATATATATATATATATATATATATATATACCATAAATACACGATAGCATAATACGACGATTGCATAAAATTACTTAAAAAAGAAAGGCAACAAAGGTACTGTCTTTCGAGTAATCGAATATGATTCCTTTTTCAATCATTTAAAAACCGATAAATTCACGTACATACGTGAGAAACAATCAATCCGAGGAAGCGTAATCTAACGGTGCACATACCTAATTTGTTTTCCACTGATCGTGCTGCAACGTTAATTCTTGGTAATACATGCAGCGACGTATTGCGTACGTACGTACATACCTACATGCCTACATACATGCATACATACATACATGAGTAGAAACATGCACGCGGTTGTCATTAATTCGAACGGAAGCATGTATAGCATAATCACTGTGGGTTGCTTGCTCTTCGACGTTCCTAATGCGTTATAACTAACGTACGCGCTTTGTTTTCAAGTTCACAATATTATGGCAACCAAGTGACTCTAATTTTATTATTAAAAACAAAAAAAAATATTAACATTATACATACGTTCAAATTATTCGTTCAAAGAAGTTCCATTAATTTATTCAAAGCCTCTCCTGTCCGAGTTCTAATCATTTTACATTTAATCCAAAATAAATTTCATACATTCAACGATCGAAGATCTTCTCCATTATATATTTCCATATTTCCAACTTATTATACAAAACTTATTTTCCTTAATATATATATATATATATTTTTTTTTTAATATGAAAAAATAATTTAATATGAACAGATAAGTAATATGTCGAACTGTTAATCGGGGGAAATAAAACACAATTTGGTATGAAGAATAATTCAATATAATTTGAAAAAAAAAATAATTTAATATGAAGAGATAAATATAATAAACTGTTAATAGGGGATGGCGAGGAGGATATATATATATATATATATCGACTCTAATGGAGGATTATAGGATACTCGGAATGAAAAATTTATTCAAAAAGTATAAGTTTAGTTTTTCCTCCGACTACTTTAAAATAGAATATGTGCTTAACGATATCCAAAGAGTATCTCGTTACCGACCTTTCCTTTTGGCATTTTCTTACTCCTCGAGAGTGACGCGAACGCGTTGATAGTTTGAAGGAGCGACGAGACAATGCGACCGCAGGGACCGCTTCTAACGTTGGAAAGCGTCTCGTTCTACCTATTGTATACTTACGTGGAAGCTATTCAAAAGCTTTACCTTGGCCGATGATCACCCGGTGAAAGATCCGTGAAAACGAGCGCTTCTTGTCTCTTATCATTTTCCAGAAAGTTATTGCTATAGACTAAGAGCCCAAAATAATGTTTCGCAATATTCTCGATTAACATATTTCCCATCGGTCAAGCTAGCATATACATTTTTACATTCTTATCATTATTTATTTACGAATTTATTTATTTATTTATTTCTCTTTTCATTCATTTGTACCCTCCTTACTCCTTCTTTTCTCTTCTTCCTCATTCTTTCCCCCCACCCCCTCTCCTCTTTCGTTCTATTCGTAAGTAAAAAATTAAATATACCGGCTATATTGTACGATAGTTATAAATTAGAAATTAATAATAATTAATTCGACAATTATGTATCATAGATATTAATTAAATATCGTACGAACTAATAATATTGTCCTTTATTTATATATTATAATGATATTTTCAATTTATAAAAAGAAAAAAAAAAAAAAGGAAAAATTGGTGCACGTTCGCTTCAATGTTAGTGTTAGTGGTAGTGTTTCAGCAAGAAATATGAATATTAACAATGGTCGAGTGCACATTGTATATTTTATACGAGTCACTGAGAGAGAATGCAAATATAAAACAATACGGATTAGAACAAAAGAATAAATGAGAGGGATGAACAAAGAAATGCAGAAAGAAATGCCATTGCAATTATGCGGATGAGAATCGATAAATACGTGACAATAGGACGTTAGAAATGTTTATGGACGAATAGGAAACGTAAGGGGACTCGATCCTTTCGGGCCTATTCGAAAATTTTTAAATAATTGTATGCGAACAAATAAATGCGGGCGAATAAAAAAGAAATTTCTTTTTTCTCTCTATGTGAAAAGATAAAATAAATTTATAAGTAAATTTATAACTCACGTATACACGACACAACACACACAAATATATATATATATATATATATATATATATATATATATATATCTTTGTAGGAAGAAGAAGAGGTGTATCTCACTTTGATAGAAATAGTGGAAATAGGGAAAATGTTATTTACTCGAAGACGAACTGACTTCGAGCTTAGAGGTAGAAAATCCAACGAACTCTGTCGTTAAGAACGATTTATCCCAACGGGAAAGTTTTGGATGAACGTCGTGAAATTAAATGGCGAAAGGGAAATCTCGTGAAAGACAAGTTCCGTTTCCAACACGTCGACTACTGAAATGCGAAACCAACGCGACGACGACGACGACGACGACGACGACGACGACGACTACGACTAACCGGCAACTCTTGATAAACGTACTCCGAGAGTCGTTGAATGTATCGTGCGAGAGTCAAATCTGAGAGAAAAGCTGAAGTGAGAAAGGGGAAAGAGAAACGGATAGTATTTCTCTGTGCGTCGTCTACGTGAAAGATAGAAAGAGAGAAATCGAGTCGAAAGTTACGTTACGAGTGTGTATACAGTTTAGAAATTTAGGAATGTATTTACAGGATGTAACTATAGCAGCGTCGAACGTTAATTTTAGTTTTAAATTCATCATGGCCCAACATGGTTTATATCCTCTCTCTCTCTCTCTCTCTCTCTCTCTCTCTCTCTATCTATCTACCTATCTCTCTTTCTCTCTTTCTCTATCATCATACGTGAACACGCAAATATTACTCGTTCGTTACACACTTTATCTAACGTTCCAAGTTACAACTTTGATAACGAGTTTCAAGACGATATATATGTAGTATATATATAGGTATGGTGAAGTATACATTCATATATATATATATATATATGCATTATATATACATACACACATAAATACATATGTGTATGTGTATGTGTATGCATGTATATACGTATATATGTACATACGTTTGTGCGAGCGTGTATATATATATATATATATGTGCGTTATAAATTTACTTATAAATTAACTTTATCTTCACCCATAGATATAACTATAATAATCTTTTTAACAGAAATATTAAACGCGATATATATATATATATCTTCATAAATACATCACCGTTCTCTCATTTATTATATTCATAGAGTGGATAACGTGAACATTCGTAAAAAATATGTCTATTCATATGCGCTAAGAGTAATTTTGAATAGATATGACAAAAAGTTATTAACGATTTATAAGTAAAATCGATCGTATCGAGGAAATAAATCTAATCGTCGTCTATAAAAAATTTACCATCCTTTCCGGGTTTATCGGTGAGGTTGAAACGAAGACTTTCGTAATTGCCAAAGATAACTTCGTTGTCAGGATCCAATGGAATAACCTCCTCGTCGTCATGCTTGATTGCTATCCCGATGTCCGGGTTGATTTTTCGATAGAAAAAATACGGTATGTCCTCCTCCGCACGTGCCATCTCTTTCAAAAACTCCTCCATGCCGACTCGTTTAGCAAGGGCCTATGTTTTTATTTTTCTTTCATTTATACAAGGACGTAAGCAAACGAGAGAGAGAGAGAGAGAGAGAGAGAGAGAGAGAGAGAGAGAAGATCGATCTATCGATCGATCCAAAAACGCGAGATAGTCCATCTCATAGAGGGGAAAATAAAAATAGAAATAAAATACAAAAGAAGGAACAAAAAAGAGAAATCGAAATGTGTATTATAAAAATCGTCGGATAAATTCATTCTTTATAAAAGTGTTAATCTTTCTTCTTTTTGTTCTTTTGTCCTTTTTTTCTTTTTTCTTTTTTCTTTCCTCTCTTTCTTTCTTTCTCCTCTGCCCCAGTCAAATCAAACGAGTTGTCGTATCGTAATAAATCAAAAACTTGCAACGATATTTCTTTTCGCGTTTTCTTCCGTCGAAACCAAGTAAGTCGAAATAATAACGCGCGAAATATTTCTTCGATAGAATAGAACGTCTCGGGAAACCGTCGCGATCCTTTTCATAATCGATTATTCTCACGAAGAAAGACGAAAGAATCCATGACGAATAAACTGGTAAATGAAGAAGGAAAAATCGAACCGATCGTGAATCAACGCGAGATCTGTCTGATCGCGGGAGACGAAAGAAATAAATATTTTCGAAAAGATCGACGGATAGATCGTTTCTAGATAGGGGAAAAAAAAAAATAAAAAAAAAATAAAAAAAAAAAATAAAAAACAGAAAAGAAATGAACGAAAATATACATGGTGGAATACACGTATATGCATATGGTTTTTTACTCTTTTGTTTTCGCACGTTCATACAACGTACCATCATCTGAGCAGGTTTAATGGGAGGTGAAAAACACGAGTCCCGTTTAGCCGTGCCCCTCGAATTGTTCAAACACCATTTTAAACTTGCCTCCGGGCTTTCATCCTTCAAGATGCCACGTAATTTTGCGGTAGACATGATCGTTCTACCAACGATCTCTTTGATCGCCTGAAAAACAATCGTTTTCAAACATCCACCGCCAACATGTCCGTAACGTGTGACGTGTATACGTAGTGTCAACGAAAAAAGAAGGTGTTCGTTCAAAAAAAAAAAAAAGAAAAGAAAAGAAAAAAAATACTCCGACGAAACGTTTTTTGAAAGAAATACATTTGAAAATATTCGTTCAACCACACTTTAAATGACTACTGTATACTATTCTGTATTCTCTACTCCTTTCTTTTTGTTTTGTTTTTTTTTTTTTTAAATATCTCGCATATGTATGTATATATTAAACGTATGCAGTTACGCTTGGCCCATTTTTTTCCATACAAATGCACAAACACACACACACACATACAGACGGCCAATGATTTTCTTTTTTGGCTATTTTTGTTTATGTCTATCTACGAGTACTATATAAATATATATAAATACATACATATATATATATATATATATATATATATATATATTCTAAATTTGGAACTCTTTTTTCTTATTTTAACACCTCGTATATATATATCTAATAAATATATGCAGTTCCCCGCTTGCATTTTGCCTCGGGGAAAAGAAAGAGAAGAAAACAAAAAAACAACACCAACAACAACAACAACAACAGCAACAACAACAACGACAGCAACAACAACAACATACAGACCAGCCAATTATTTTCTCTTTCCTATTCGTCTTTTCTCCCGGCCAGCCCCTCCCCGTCCCATTTTTCTTCTCTATCTACGTCTACGTCTCTCTATATACGTCTTTATTTCTCCCTATCTATCTCTGCCTTTTTCCCCCATGTCCAATCCCGAACGGAAGCCCATCGAAACGGATAAAATCCTTGAAGCGAAAAACGCATTCAAAGGACCGATTCTATTATATATCGTTCGGGTATTTGCATTTCCTACAATTTATTTGTTTCTACAAATCGAATTGGTTCGCCAGCGAAAGAACGATCTCCACTTTAGTCGTAAATTTCCGTACGTACGTACGTAGAATGCGGCATGCACGGAACAAGTATACCGACTATTACTAGATGGATGTGGTTCTTTTTTCCTTTTCCTTTTCATTTTTTTTTTCTTTTTCTTTTTCTTTTTTTTTTTTACGGGAAAAGCCTGTCGCTTTTACTATAACGAATCAAAACGAAACTTTCGTGTACTCTATTCTATACGATTAAACGATTAAACTGTTGTATATCCACATAGGATTTTTCATATCTTATTGTTTCGAAAATCGTTCGTACGTAATCTAATTTATCGATGATCACTCGTTTCACATACATACATACATACATACATACATACATTCGTACATAAGGTAAGTACATATGTAATCTCATTTTAATAAATTGATATATAAATAAAATTATTTTAAAGGAGAGATATATGAATAAATTAATTCCTTTTACTTGTATTTTCTTATTAAAATTACGAAGAAACAAAAAAAAAAAGAACAAGAAGAAATGAAAATCCTCGAAATGAAATAATTTCTTACCTGTTCGCCAGTTTCCATCCAATGTTTGAAATAAGATCGATAGATCGTAGCTTGGATGGTAAAATTCTTGATCATCTCTCGCATCTCCTCGACAGTTTTCGGTATTTCTAATATCTACGAGTAAGAAAAGGGACATTGACCGACGGACAAATGGATGAAATGATAATACGGATATACAATCGACACCGTAGAAAATGGACGAAAAGGAAAAAATTAATGAAAAAGATCTTTCATCGTTTTCCCCCATTGTAAGTAACGTGGCGGTCATTCAAGACAAAAAAAAAAGACTATTCGAACGAATTACAGGCAATGATCGTATCGGTTCTTATTACTCTAATCTCTATCTCTAATCGCATTTATCATTATTCCATATCGAAACGAAGAAGAAGAAAAAGAAAAAGAAAAAGAAGAAGAAGATTTTCCATTTTCTATCGGCGAAGCCGTTTTTATATTAACGAGCTATAAGAATTAAACGTGGATACGAAACGTAAGGTATCGCGGATAGTGGTTACTTCGATAATATCCGTAGGATCCTTTTCTTTCTGAATTCCAATGGGTTCCCATTGTATTCCCAAAGGCCACTCTTTCAAATACTCGGACGTATCATCATCGACTTTCTCATCCTTATCCTTCCTTTCGACGATTTCGCCGTTTTCCTTTTTCTTCCCTCCCTCCTCCCCCTCCACCTCCGCCACCTCCGCCACCTCCGCCACCTTCTTCTCTTCCTCCATCTCGGAGATAACAGCGGTACTAATGTATGAAGAAGCACGCGCGTTATATCCTTCGTTCAGATTAAAAGTCCTATCATCATCATCATCATCATCATCATCATCATCATCACCGGTCATGCCTATAAATAACCTCTTTCGTTCTCGGATATATCACGGTTGTTTTCATCGAGAGAGAGAAAAAAGAAGATGAAAAAAAGAAAAAAAAAAAAAGAAAAAGAAAGAAGAAGAAAGGAAAGGAAATCATCCTCCTTATCTTTTCGTCCATCGACCATACGCGATATCGACCTTTCGCACGAATCCCTCCCCTCTTATCCAACATCAACCCTTATATCATTCCTTTTTCTTTTCTTTTCTTTTCTTTTTTATTTGTTTTTTTCTTTTTTTTTTCGAACGAGATAAATCTTACGGGTGATCAACGACAACGCCGTTTTAATTAACGATCCCCCCCAACGAGATCCGATTCTTCGTTGTTATTCTAAACATTTAATAGTTATCAGAACGATATATATATATATATATATATATATATATATATATCATTTGTCGTCGTACGAGCTGTGTGAACACGTCTTACGTACATATTTCTTTCCGACACGCTCGATGTATAAAGATAAATAAGTCAATGAGGTTCTTTCTTTCCCTTTTTTTTATTTTTTTTTTTTTTTTTGCATCGCGCGCAACAAGTTAGAATTTACTGTAAACACGAGAGAAAGATAAAACAAGGAAAAAAGGGATGTATTTGTTTCTTTCCCTATTAGAAGAGTTTGTTCGTCTAACCGACAAGTAAATACGCGTCATCGTACGAAGTGTTTCTTTCAACATTGTATTTATCCGAAATAAACGAATCAATTTTCTTCGTTGTCTGCTATAATACAAGCTAAGTCTCTATATATATATATATATATATATATATATATATATATATATATATAAAAAGAACAGAAAAGATAAAAGATCTTCGTTTCTTTCCCTCCTCCCTCCTCCCTCCCCCCCCTGCCGTTAGAGAAATTTTTTCGTCCAACCAAAAGGTAAATACGCATCGTAGAACGTTTCTTTCAACATACTTATCTAAAAATAAACGAATAAATTTTGTTGTTCTCCCTCCATCTCGCGCAACAAGTAAGAACTCGTCGTTAAATCAAAGAAAAAAAAAAAAAGAAGAAAGAAATATTAAATATTTGTTTCTTTCTCCTCTTGCAGGTGTTCTCCCGTATATAAAAAAAAAAAAAAAAAAAAAAAAAAAATAGAAAAAGAAAAAGGAAAAAATTAAGAGAGAAAAGAAATAAAATGAAAAAAGAAGAAGGAAGAAAAAAATGAAAAAGTAGGGAAATTTGAAAACGCAAAAGAAAAGTATATTAAATGATATCGAGTTATGTTTTAGATCAAATTTATTCGTATCACGATCCTACTCACGTATCCTCTTCGTTGGTAGTCTCCTCCGGTTGGTCCGCACCACCACCCATACGTTCCTTCCCCTCCTCCTCCTCCTCCTCCTCCGCCTTCTCCTCCTCAGTTTCGTTCACTACCTTCTCATTCACCGTTTCTCCTTTTTCCTCGTCCTCCTCCACGATTTTCTCGAGTGCACGTTCTCCTCCTTCATCTTTCTCCTCGACTGACTTTTCCTTACCGCTTACGATGTCTGCGAGCACTTGTTCGACTGGCATGACAAATTTTTGATAAAACATTGATGCAGTCAGGATGAATCATACCTTCAAAAGCCGAAATCGAATTTATGCCTTTTACGACATTACGATATTTATATACGATCGTGACCGATGATTGATGCAGGACCTTTCGAGGGACAAGAAAAAATAAAAAAAGAAAAAAAAAGAAAATAAAAAACAAGAGAGAAGAAAATCCGTATCGTATTTTGAAAATGTCAAATAAAAAACTTTCGTATTTTCTTCATTAACTTCATTTCTTTTTTATAGTATCAAAAAGAAACTACTCTAAAAGATTTAAAATCTAAGGAAACTAAAGAAAAAAAAAAAAAAAAAAACTATTCTAAAAGAACTAAAGTCTAAAGAAACTAAATAAATAAATGTATATGTATATACATACATATATTTAATATTTTGTATGAAAAATATATCCTTTGAGAAATGATTAAATGAAGAGAATGTAGTAATCGTAATGGATATCTCCTTTTTCATACCATCGCCTATCTCCTTTTCAATATCAATGAAAACTTTTCGAGATTACGATCGAGTGACGTAAAGTAACCCTGTTAATCGAATTAAATCTCTTGAATAATAGGAGCGGTTTATTTTCAAGATGAGAAAGATTGTTCAACGATTGAAAATCGCCAGAGGAGGTTTGCCAGCTTAACTAATAGGAAATTAAAGAGATAAAGATGAGATGTAGACTTCAAGGGTTAAAGTCGAACGGATGAACAGAATATCGAGATGATTCAATGTAATCAAATGATCCGTGGCTTTTCAATTAATTGGGATCGACGATTTTTTCTTCTTCTTCTTCTTCTTCTTCTTCTTCTTCTTCTTTCCTCTCATCTTTTTTTCCTTAACAAGGAAAGGTCAATCGCAGTACCATCTTCCTTTCCTTCTTTTTTTTTTTTTTTTATTTATTTTCTACTTCGCGATCAAAATTCGCATTTTGAAAATCGTTCGAAAAATAATTGGCCTCTTAATATAATGAGCAGGATAAAATCGAATCGAATATTAAATGTAAACGTTGAGAGGGTGGGGGTGTAGAGGGGGATAGGGAAGGAATGATAAAAAATGGGTCAAGTAGAAACAATCATTAACGAATGGTTGGATTATTAATTTTATGGATTGCTGTTGGAATGCGTAGTAAAGTGAAATGCAGTACCTACGCTTTTTTTCTTTTTAATTTCTTTAACGACCCGAGTAAATAATTATCCTATAATGTTATAAATGTGATCGTTAATCCCTTTTCTCTCTTTCTTCTTTCATTATCTCGAGTGAAACATTTCAAAAGTTTTATATCACGATAATAACATTGTAATATTTGAATCTTGGCTATTTAATTACGTCTAATAATAAATCGAGACGTTCTATATCATTTCTTACAAATGGATTGAACGTCGTATTTATAAATGAATTAATTAAATAAAGAAAGAAAAAAAAAAGAACAAAGAATACGAGAGAGATTATTGCAAGCATTGAATCGAAAGAGATGGACAGAAAGACAAAGGAAGCGAGAGAGAGAGAGAGAGAGAGAGAGAGAGAGAAAGAGATGGAGAGAATGTTTGCTTTATAATCAAAAAATTTACTTCTGCCAACAATTTCGTCGAGGGTTCGTACAGCTGCCTCCTTTAATTCGTAATAATATCTTATCTACAATTTCGCATAAATCCTGAAAACTTTATTAAGAAAAACAAATGGGGTTATAGGATTAAAAAAAAAAAAAAAAGAAATAAATAAATGAAACAATATTAGCCTCGTTCAACCACTTAATCTCTCTCTCTCTCTCTCTCTCTCTCTCTCTTTCTTTCTCTCATGTCTTAATGTTAATCAAATGCAACATTTTTCAAAATAACATCTGAAATATCTACGAACGTTTGCTATCTAAACACGAGATAAAAGTTACAAAATAAATATACATACATACATACATATATATATATATATATTTTGCAACAAGAAACTTTCTAATTATCAATGATTGTTATATATCAGTTTTAAAATAAAAATGAAAAATGCGAGATAAAAGATAAAACGACGAAATAGGAAACAGTTTAGAGTTTATTCGATTGGATTAATAAATTGGATGTTATAGATATCGCGTTTCGTGTGTTCAAATTGAAAAATTATAAAACGAAGCTCTCGTTTGAAAGTTTGAAAGAGAGAGAGAGAGAGAGAAGGAGAGAGGAAACTCTTGAAGCTCTTGAAGAAGGTTTCCCAACCTTTTCGCGAAATATATCTATCCAGCAAGTGAATCAAACGATATGAAAAGGAGAGTTCTGTCGTCTCCCGAGCGAGACATAAATATTGATTAGTTGTTTGTAAAAGCAAGACAGAATGATAAACGCTTATAACTTGGTACTCGCTATAAATCAGACGTTTTCGCTTAAATTTTACGATCTCTTTCTATCTATCTATCTATCTATCTATATATCTCTCTTTCTTTCTCTTTCTCTCTCTTCTTCTCTTTTCTTTTTTTTTTTTTTTCTTTACTTTCCTTTTCTTTTTCCTAAAGACAAATACTTACTACGAATATTAATATACCAAAAGACGCGATAGACGATATATATATATATATATATATATATATATATATATATATATACACATATTATATATATATTAATCTGGGAATGAATGGACCATTCGTTCTCGAGTTACATTTACTAATCCAATTATCATACTCCAGTGTGTACTCAAGGTGAAACTCGCAAATACTTTACCACTGATAAAGAGAGAGAGAGAGAGAGAGAGAGAGAGAGAGAGAGAGAGAGAGAGGAAGACTAAAATAGAAAAGAGAGAAAGAAATAGGAAAAAGCAGGTCGTCGCCGTTTCTCCCCAAGTTAATCGAATAAAATCTACGTTTATCTCCGAAGCGAATGCGTTTCTTACTGTCGTAAAAATCCTCGACTCCTTCCGGATACTCGATCCCGTCGTCGGCAATGGCGTCCTCCTCGTATGCGAAAATCCTACGTATTTCTTCGATCATCTATGAATATCAATCAGATTAAACGAAGACTATGTTGTTTCTTTCTATCTGTTTTTTTTTCTTTTTTTTTTTTTTTTTTTATATTAACAACAAACATAATCGATATAATTTGTACAATGTTTCGTTTAATATCGAATCAATAATTATTATCCAATATATTACCAATCTATTTACTAGAGTAAATGCATTCGTTGCACCTATGAAATATTACGTACTATATTATCCGCGTGATTACGTATATATTATCAACGCGATTTGCTCTTTTTTTCTTTTTCTTTTTGTCGTTTTTCTTGCCGTCGTTATTGAAAATAATATCCACGTTTTATTACGCGAGGATATGTGATCTATTCGAAACACGTCCGTGACCGTCCGTAGTCGGCGAGAAACTGATTTGTTGTTTATATCGTGCGTAAGGCGTAACATGGATACTTCGTCACTTTCCAGGAATTGTTATCGTTGTTACGACCTTCGTCGAGGGCACATTATACGTGTACATACTTATCTGTTCGTATATCCGTGTACGTTTTGGTTTCGCGTAGGACAATACGTTTTGTTTGTATCGTTTTATCATTCGACCTCAACGATACATCATTTCTACGAATTGAAACTATTCAATCACTGATCTCTCCGTTTACATTTATTTATTTTTTTTTTTCTCTTTCCTTTATATGACTACCTGAATTATATGCATTGTAATTTAAGCGAAATTTTTACTGGATCGATTTGTTCTCCCGTTGTGTAATGACTTTTAATTTCAGGTATACGCAGGTACGTACGTACGTACGTACAATAAGAAAGGAAGAGAGAGAGAGAGAGAGAGAGAGAGAGAGAGAGAGAGAGAGAGAGAGAGAGAAACGATTTACCTCGGGTTGCAATTTCCTTAGTTCCGAGATATCCTCCTCTTCGATTTCTTTCAAACGTGACGCCATTCGTATAAAAAGGTTTATGTGCGAGCACAACCATTTTTGCCATATCTCAGCTTCATCGCTTATCTGAGACAACCAAATAGACCAAACTCGAAGTTTCTCCGATGGGGCAGCGTATATACGTAGCATCGACTCTATGATTTTTCTAGTCGCATACCAAAACCAAATATATATATATATATATATATATATATATATATATATATATATATATTATATGGTGTATATGTATTGCATTTATATATACATATGCATATGTATACTAGTATATATAATATAAATAATACGGACTGCTGGTACTCGTACAGTTATTGGCATTTTTGAATTATCTTTCTGTATAATAACAAAAGTTCTACAATAAAACTATGAGAGACAATAAAACTAGACATATAAGTTTGAAAATACATGGAATTTATATATATATATATATATATATATATAAAGTTTTCTATCACGAAGGATGATTTTTGATAAATAAATAACGCGATCGGATATTATTAAACGTCAAAGATAACTCTTAGAAAATACGGTATGTCGTTCTAGAATAAAAATAGAATATTGGAGTATAGGAAAATATTACAGAAAAAAAAAACAAAAAATAGACGAAATCTATCACAAAATCGAAGAATCTTACGAGATTAAAAATGACATATATATATATATATATACAACTTAGCTATGTATGGTATATACATATATATATACAACTTAGCTATCTTTAAATTCGATCTGCAAACGTCGGAAGATCAAGACAAGGATAGAACACGTTTGTTTCGTTTTTTGAACGGTGTTAGTTCTCTTAGGAAATTTTCGATGTATATTCTGAAAACGAGTAATCGTTCGGCCTACGTGCTTACACTTACGCACGCACATACACACACACACAAAACATATGTATTATATCGTCTAAAACCTACGCGTATATACGCTCGCGCGAATTTCTAACGGAGGTGGTATGCAAAAATAGAACGAGTTGGAATGAAATCGTCTCGGCTATCTATCATAGACGCATCACGTTGACTATTTCAAGTATGCGACTGGTTGAAAGGTGGGGATGGATAGACGATCATAGAATCTTTTGGATATGTTCCCGACTCGGCCATTTTAATCGAAACGAAAGAGAAACTTAGCCGGCCTTGCTTTAACACCAGCTTTGGAATCAGCTAGAAATATTTGGAAATAAATAAAGGAAGAGAGTGAGAGAGAGAGAGAGAGAGAGAGAGAGAGAGAGAGACAAAAAGCAAGAAAGAATGAGAGAGATGGAAAATATTCCCACGGATTTCCTGTCTTTCGGATTCTGTTCCTCGGCTTACGTCATTCAACCTACACCTTGGACTAAAATTATCAATCGGTAATCATTGAAATATTTTCAGATCGTGCTCGATGAATTACACATTCTGAACTTACCCAACGTTTATTGGCTATAACAATATGTATATATATATATATATAAATATATTACAAATGATTCCACAATTTATCCGATCACTTATCGTAAAATCCAACGTTAACTACTAACTTATTGTTAGGTTTACGATCGAAATTCTGTTAAATTCTCGTACAATTAAAACGGAATTTATAATTTAACCGCCATCGAAGTGGAAGTAGCATTCAGGCTTAGTATGACTTTCAAAATCAATTGTACCAAGTATTTCTCTCTTACTATCTCTCTATCTCTCTATCTTTCTTTCTCCCTCTCTCTCTCTCTTTCTCTCTCTCTCTCTCTCTCTATCCTTCTGTCTTTCTCTCTTTCTCTGGTAAGACGACACTACGAGTGCCAGAGAATCCAAGTGCCGTTTTACATCCTTCTATATTTACACGGATTTCCCAAACTTTCGTTCGAGCTCGTTCTACAGACTACTAGTCGAGTTTCTTCGTATTCAAAGATGATCTTTACCAGAAGGAAAACGTGATCCTCATTGGATTAAGATCATCCGATGAAGATATTTAAATTAATAAATGGATGATACTCATTTGACATTGATAACTTTCGAGTTTCTTTTTTATTTATTATTATTTTATTTTTTTATCGATACTCGTCAAAGAGATGCAAATGTTTGACTCGAGAATGTAAAAGAAAGAAAAAAAGATAATAATAAAAATAAAGAAACCTGACGTCTCTTCTCGTAACGCTGCGATTTGATAATTGTTGTTTCTTTTTCTTTTTTTTTTTTTTTTTTTTTTCTTTGAATAACGACGAGGTGATGAAAAGGGAAAATAATAAATGAAAAAAAAAAAAAAAGAAAAAGAAGAAAAGAAATAAAAAAAAAAAACAAGAAGAATAAAAGAACAAAAACTTACGGTTTTGGCTCGAGGTATAGAATTTTCATTTGTTGATCTTCCGCCGAATCAGTTGGGACATCTTCTTTCTGTCAAACACAGAATATACATCAGAACGAATAAACAAAGATATTTACATATCAAATCAGTCTTTTTGTTATTTTTTTTTTCTTTTCCTTTTTTTTCTCCTCTAACAAACTATATACGGAGTAACTCGAGGGACCGGTGTCCACCGAGTCGATTACGTTATGAGAAACCAGAGTAAACATAGGGACAGTATTTGTTCGTTAGCTTTACTTTCCTTCGTTTCCTCTGTCCCTTTTCATCCTCTCTTTGTCTGTTTCGTTGTTTATCAATCGAAACAAGCGTGCAAGACGACACTGCATCCATCGGTTATCTGATTTAATACTACAAAAAGAAAAAAAAAAAAAATAAATAAATAAATAAAAAGCGAAAGAAAAGAATTGACTTCCTTTTTCTTCTGGCTTTTCTTTTCTTTCTTCTCTCTCTCTCTCTCTCTCTCTCTCTCTCTCTCTCTCTCTTTCTTTTTTTTTCTTTTTTAATGCATTAATTAACGCAACGCGAAAACAAATGGATACGCCACGTTCGTCGAAAGGTATTCGTTAGTATAATCAAATAAAATCGCATATCTCTCAAATTCATTCTCCGATCAAGATAATCAAGATCTTTCTCCTTGCGTTACTATAGATACGGGTAGAAAAAGGGAGAGGAAAGAAGAATGTAGCAAAAGAAAAGGGAAAAGAGGAAAAGAGAAAAAAGATACTCTCCCCCTCGAAGTGGTTACAATGTCGAGAAGAATAATAAAGTTAATTCATTGTGAATATTCCAATCGTGTATCCTAACTTCGATCGTTCCTGATGATCGCTCGTTTTCACGTTCGTAGAACGATCCAACTCGAATTATAATAGAGGATTTAATCTCTCCGTATAGAGATGATAATTTTATTGCAATATCAAAGAATGGAAGTATGGAATCGTTGCTACGACATACTTTTCGACTTCTACCAATCTCGTACCATATTCTGCGTTACAATATCGTTGAAAAAGAGAGAGAGAGAGAGAGAGAGAGAGAGAGAGAGAGAGAGAGATGTGAAACTAGATATTCGAGCATGTCAATCTTACAAATTCAATGGAGCGTAGAATAACATTTTCCAATAACGAGATCGACCGTACGAAAATCTGTGAAAAACGATAATGAATTTTCATTCGGTCCGTGAAAGAGGAACAATGGCCGTCGGGTATAAAGAGAACCGGCTTCGTTCGAAATTTTCCGGATCTCCATGGGTATAAATTATCTTCCTATTTCACTCTTTCCCTTTACACGCGCGCGCGCGCCCGCCCGCCCGTACGCTCGTACGTACACGTGTGCGATACATGTGTTCACGCGCGAACGTATTCCCCC
>OU426858.1:6941426-6946426 GCA_911387685.1 Dolichovespula media
GACAATAAAAAAAAAAAAAAAAAAAAAAACGAAAAAGGAAAAGAAATGAAAAGAAAAATGGGGGGAATAAAAGTATCACCCACGTTAGCAATCAACGAGTATAATAACGCGTGATAATAAAAAATGTTATTATCGAGGCGATAAAGCCGATTTCTCAACGTCGCAAACGCATCGAATTATCCGATGCTTTTTCCATGATCTTAGATAAGGGGAATAGCCGATTGGTGTGATTCGTGAACACAGTACCAAACGCATACTAAATCGTTACGAACAATGGCGCCGAGTTCGCAATTCGTGGGTGTTTCCACGGGGTGGTTACAAAACGCGTTTGATCGACCGTACGAACGCGTTCATCGTTGCCTCGATAAGCCCTTTGTCCTTCGACCAATCCTACTGTATCGGTCGGTCGCGGTTGTAACCGATTCTCGAACATCACGTCCATTGTTTCGACGATTGCGTGTTGGAGTTAAGCAGAGACGTTTCGAAAGCTATTGTTTAACATATATATATATATATATATATATATATATATATATATATCTACGTACGCGCGTCATCGAATACAAAGAGAAGAAATCAAGGGTTGATATTTGCGATTTTTTCCCAAGTTTTCTTTTCATTTTTTATTTTTCATTTTTATTTTCTTTATTATTTTCTTTTTATTTTTCTTGTTTTAATTTAGACAAACAAACGAACACCACCACGTTCGGTAATGATCATAGGCACGAATTTGAGATTAATTTTTCGTTGAGAGTAAAAAATAAATCCTTTGCCTTCTTTCAATTCTAATTAATTGATAATTTTCAATTCTAACTAATTAATTCTTTTTCGAAATTCTTGTTGAAGAGTCAAACGTTGTTACTCTATTTACTTATTTATTTATTTATTTTTTATCGGTAACAATGAAATTTACGAACGATCATGGAATTTTCAATTTTTTTTTCCGACGTTTACTTCATTCCAACAGATAAATACAATGTTTCATAGCGGATACCGCGAATTTAAGAGGATTTATACGAGGATTAATTTTGTCGATAAGAAAGAACGTATTTCCTTTTTTCTTTTTTTCTTTTTTTTTTTAATTCATATCGAAGATACAATATATACGATATTAACACGTAGAAAATATCTAACAATTAAAATTCTACGTCGTACGCAATAGCACGTAGAATTTTTATGTTAACGGACACAGTGTAATTTCGTCGCGATGAGTACCTCGAACTTTCTTGATTTTCGATAATATCGTTATTCTAAGGGGGGGAGGGGAGGGGGGAAAGAAAAAGAAAAAGAAACAAAAAATTATGAAAATAAATTTTGTCCTCCGAAACTTCGAATCACGAGCATGTGTAGAATGAATTTAAATGATGTACTTAAAATCGTGAAAGGACGAACGACGGTGATTTATGTTAGGATAAAAAAGAACAAGAAGAAAACAACAATAACAACAACAACAACAACAACAACAACAACAACAACAACAACTGAGGTTAAGAAGCATGAAAAGATATTCCGCAAAACTATAAAAATGTAAGGTGTATATATACGTATACATTTCTTATCGATGTATTATTGCTTTTCACTTCGTTGAACGCCGATACGAGAAAACGAAAAAAAGCCATAAAACGTCGCTAAAACGATGCCAAGGATGAGCATGACGAATGGCCGAGAAATAGTTTAGGAAATAGGAGTATCTGACTTTTCCCAAGTCCGGTTTACCCTGCCAAATCGTCTAAATGACCGTAGACGACGTAAACGAAGGAAGGTAAACGAGCTAGGAAAAGCGTGCCAAAATAATCTCTACTTTGGTCGAGTCTGGACAAACGTATGTTACATTTCCATTTCCATAGCCTATTTGCATTTATGCACATGCGGATCTGTGTTTATTTATGTTAAAGTTAAACACTACTAATTACTAACTAAATCCTCCTATATACAATACATATATATATATATATATATATATATATATATATATATATATATTTGATTTTCATTTTTTATTTTTAAATTAAAAGAAAAAGAAAAAAGAAAGAACCATACGCAAGCGTCTTCTCTTCATTAATCCATATGATTATTATTTATTAATTCATTTATACGTTTATACATCGTAAGGATTAAATTCAATTATATTTCATAATACATTAAGCGCGTGTAAATTCATGCCAAATATTTCTTTTTTTTTTTTTTTTTCCTTTCTCTCTTATAATTAACACAAAAGTGGATTATCAATTAATTAGATTCGTTAAAAAAAAAAAAAAAAAAAAAGAAACAAACGAACGAACGAACGAACGAAAAGGAAACTTCTTAACGATACTATCATCGGATTTTAACACTTTCCTCTTGTTTTAATACTCTTTAGACGTCTGCTCTAAACAAAGTCCGATTTTATACGCTTTTAAAATGTTACTAGCACTACTACCACTACTACTATTATTGTTACTACTATTACTACTACAAGCAGCGAAAGTACAATACTTTCCAATTCTCTCAGTCTCTTTCACTTTCTCTCTCTCTCTCTCTCTCTCTCTCTTTCTCTCTCACTTTCTCCTTCCCTCTACGTGATAAAAAAAGCTTAAGTAATTATCTTGCGGCCTCTTTTCTAGCTGTACGAGAAAGAGATCAGATCGTATGTATGTACAAGCGTATGTATATACACATATGTACACGTTGGACCGGTTCTTTTTCGTCCAACGTGTCACATTGGCAGCTCTTCAATTTTCTCGTACGAATGACGTGTCTTCCTTAGTCCTCCGAGGTCGCCGAAGAGCCGGGGAGGGGGAGATGTGGCGGTGGGGAGAAAAAAAAACGAAAAAGAAAAAGAGCAAAGAAGGCCTAAAAAAGAAAAAAAAAAAAAAGAACGAACGGAAAGAAAGTAAAAGGATAAAATGAAAGTGTAGCGATGGGGAGACGAAAACGAAAAAAAAAAAAGAAAAGAAAAGTAAGAAAGAACAAAAAAAAAAAAGGGCGAAACAACGACGAGGAACAAGAAGGAGGAAAGAAAGAGGCTGAAAAAGTTAAGAAACGAGTTCGTATGTCGTTCTACAAATGTCGAACTATCGTTACTATCGCAATTTTCCGACTACCGGTTAATGTCAGGTTTAATTAAGAAGTTAAAGATCTTCTGGATTAAAGAATAAATTTTTGATTTTTTTTCTATCGTGTTCAGAGCTTGAAATTGTATTTGTCTATCTAAGTCTCTCTCTCTCTCTCTCTCTCTATCTAAGTCTCTATCTAAGTCTCTCTCTCTCTCTCTCTCTCTATCTAAGTCTCTATCTAAGTCTCTCTCTCTCTCTCTCTCTCTCTCTCTCTCTCTCTCTTTCTCTCATATGCATTCAGTACGTAGTATTCACACGCTCGGCGTATTCGAGATTATCTATGTGTGAGTTTCTATCTAGTGTATGTGATATATCTATATTTAAGTACGTAAGTACTTTACTTATATACTCAAAACGTTAAAGGACAACGAGAAGATGGGATCTCTCGTCGTCGAAGGATTTGTTCCATCTCGTCTCTGTTTTCCATATTTTCCGTGTAAAAGGAAGCACTGTCTCTCTCTCTCTCTCTCTCTCTCTCTCTCTCTCTCTCTCGCGACGGGGAAAAATTACGATGCATTATGCGCAAAGCGTGTCCAAAAAATTAATGGACGAACACGTACCACGTCGAGCGTTTTTATTCGAAATAGAATTGCGAGTACGCGATTGCTACGAGTTCTACATCCGGTAAGAGAGAAAAAGAAAGAGCGAGAGAGAGAGAGAGAGAGAGAGAGAGAGAGAGAATATAACAAAGAATTATATTACTTTCGTCTAAACTTCATATATATTAAAGAATTATCCTTTCATTTCCCCATTCATCGTTATACGTACTTAATTAAAATCGATTATATTACATTTTACGTTTCTTTTCATTCCGACATCGTGTCACATTATCGTAAACACGAATTTCATCGAATATTTCCCTCGTCCTCCTACCCCATCCCTCCCCCCTAACCGCCCCATTATTATCCATACCTGTCATAACGTATAACCGTACGTCGTTATATTGAATAATACATGAAATGGGTGGTTGGTGATCTCAATAAAACCAATTGCTGCTATGTTCCGCGAAGTTTTTAAGCTATTCTCTTTGTTGGTTTCTTTCTTTCCTTTCCTTTTCTTTCCTTTTCTTTACTTTTCTTTTCTTTTCTTTTCTTTTTTATTTTCTTTTTTAGATCGTAAAATTACTACAAGGCCTGGGAATTGTTTTATTGGTCTGAAAGAAATGAAAGGGAAGGAAATTGTTTTGGAATGATATTACGTAATTGATTTTTAATATCACTTAAGAACTTTTGATCTATCCTCTCTCTCTCTCTCTCTCTCTCTCTCTCTCTCTCTCTCTATAAATAAATAAATATATATATATATATATTCATATATATATATGAAATGTTAAGGTTTTTCTAACTTAAAGTAATGTCCTAAATGCAATAACTACATTTCCTCATGATGTATCTATCTGTCTCTCTCTCTCTCTCTCTCTCTCTCTCTCTCTCTCTCTCTTTCTCTTTCTCTCTTTCTCTTACACACGCGAAGCCCGTTGTCATGGTCAAAGCTTAATGCATTAGAGAGCCGGTTGAACGTGAAACGATAATAGCTCGCTCGATGGACCCTTCCGTTATGATTCTATATCATAAACGACAAAACGATAGGGAATTTCATTTTAGAAAGGCAACGCATTCTCGTCGACTCGAGATATTTCTCGTGATATCGTAATCGTTACAATTTCTTACTCCCATCATCCTTTCCTCTCTTTTTAACTTGTTATCTGTTTTTCATGTCTCCTTACTAGGAAGGAATTTTGAATCTCAGTTTATTGGAACGTTCCAACTGAATTCTTCGACATATTCTATTTCTCGAACGACTTCCCTACAATTTTCCAAGAGAATAAGAAAGAGAAAGAAAAAGAGAGAGAGAGAGAGAGAACGACCTTTCGCATGTTCAACAATACGGATGATGTGTCTCATC
>OU426858.1:6951426-6956426 GCA_911387685.1 Dolichovespula media
CTCAAAGGAAAATCATAGAACGTAATAGAACGTAGTTGAAACGAGACGATCGGATATATCGATCTTAGAGAGATAAATCGTGATAGACGAGAAAGATCGTGATTTCCAAGATGAGAAATGATTTTCTAGTTCGAATGGTAACTAATTTTCCGAATAGCGGATTCACGAATTTTACACACACACACACACACACACACACACACACACACACACACACACACACACACACACACACACACACACACACACACACACGTAGATAAGAGCATACATACATACATACATACATACATACATACACACACACACATACATATACATATCTTTTCCACCTAGCTAAATAGTAACTAACAACCAGCCAGATGGGAATCCATTCTATACGGCATTTCCGACGGACAAGTAGAACATTCAGCTTATTTACCAGACAGCAGAGTTATCGTCCCGTTATACCGAACGTAACACGATGTTGGATTTGCATACACACGTACATATCTTCATGTATTTATGTATGTACGTACGTATGTATGTATGTATATATGGTACGTACGTACCTTGAACACGTTTCATGAAGAGAATGATTCGAGTAAGAAGAGACGGAGGTGGTAAAGGAGGATGTATACGTGTTACACGTATTATGAGAATAGGAATAAGACGAAGAAGTGAAAGAGAAGGAGAAAGATGAAGAGAGAGAGAGAGAGAGAGAGAGTAAATGGAGGAATAGTTCTTCCTCCTTATCCGATAGAAAAATCGTTCCACGATCGCCGCATTGGCATTCGATTACCCGCAAAAACTTTAATGATTAATAGCCGCGCTTTTTTACGGACGAACGCTTTATATTTCATCTCTCTTATCCTCTCTCTCTCTCTCTCTCTCTCTCTCTCTCTCCCTCTCTCTCTCTCTCTCTCTATCACACGAATCGCATCCGAAAGAGTTCCCGTTCCTTAACCGTAAAAAGATAAGATCACTACCGATCGAGTTTAGAAAGAATGCAACGAAAAATGTTCCTTCTGAGAAATAAAGAATGCCCCTTTACTACCACGAGAAGTTGCCAGGCACGAAAGGAGGAATGTCTCGAAGCCCTTTTACGCGATTATTTACAGGCGCATCTTGGAAACCACAAAGTGTAACGGAGCCCGAAGGAAGCTCTTGGTTTATATGAAGGGCAGCAGGTTGGGACAAAGAGTTGGTAGGAGGAGGGTAGATGGTTGAGAAAAAAGAACCGATGGAATGAGATCGACCCTTGCGACCCTGGGGAATTTCTTAAATGCATATCTTTGACCTCTTTCGTGGAATACTTACTTGCACAGTGGGAGATGTGTGGGCGGGGGAGGGGGGGGGGGACGAGTGAAACCATCGAAAGATTTCTCTTACTACCGATTCGACTTTTAACGTCTTCCTTTTTGTGTGCGTCGAGCGAGACAAGGAAAGAAGAGGAGAGAAAAATAAAAAATAAAAAGAAAAAGAGAGAGAGAGAGAGAGAGAGAGAGAGAGAGAAAATAGAGAAAGAAATAAATAAACGAAATAGGGAAGAGAAGAAGAAGTAGATAGGACGAAAAAAGTAAAGGGGAAAAGGGAAGGAACGATACGTACGTCTCGATCTATTTCCCTCCCCTCCCTCCCTCCCTCCCCGCCCCCCACCCCCACCACTACTCGCAAGATGTTCTATCAGTCCCACGAGAACCCTTCAAATTCGTCGCGCTCGATGTCAAGGGCCATACTACGTAAGATCGCAATCAATTTTTATACATAAGATGGATAAGAACGGATACATCAACTAGATTGCCACGAGGTATCAAGATATCTACCGTTTTTCGAGGCCATTCCATTAACTAAAGATTACTTTCGAATGAAATATATGTGAAGAGAAGTACAGAGAGAGAGAGAGAGAGAGAGAGAGAGAGAGAGAGAGAGAGAGAGATTATTCTGAAATTTTATATTAATAAAAGTTGTGCAAATTAAAATAATATAATATCATCCCTTCAAATCTTCAACTTAGTACAAACAATATTTCATTTTATTCTTCCCAAAGAATAGCCAGCTAGCCGAAATTATCTGATGGTCTTTCGAGAGAATAAACAAAGATAAAAGAAGAAATAGAGAGAGAGAGAGAGAGAGAGAGAGAGAGAGAGAGGAGTGGGTCGAAATGAATAGAAAATGGCGAGAACGATAACGACAACAACAAAGACGTGCGACGTATCAGTTGACCGTGGAAAAATCAAGTTTTCTGACTTCGTCAAAAGTACTTCCAAGTGGAAAACCTACTTTGAGGAAGAGAATGCTCGTTTACTCTGTTTGTATATTACTATATACGTATATCTAAATATATGTGTGTCACGCGTACATACATACACGCACATACACACACACACATATGTATATATATATATATATATATATATATGCTCTTTTCGGAGGATCGATCTGTGGAGCTTTAATGTTGGATGCAGTGAATGCGAATTGTTGCTCAACGAAGCATAGAAGGATGAATGTATGTGTGTGTATGTATGCATGTATGTATGTATGTATCTATGTGTGTGTGTGTGTGAAATAATGAAGATAGAGATAAGAGAAGCTCGATACGGAAACGACATAAAAGAAGAATTAAAAGAAACTTTATTCGAATATCTATTAGATATATATGATGAGAATTAACAACTATTATATAAAATTTGTAAAAGAATTATTTTCTACTTTTTATCTCTAATATCATTTATCTCGATTGGCCAGCAAGTATGATCGAAATTTTTCCCGTACTTTCTATATCTATATAAATAACATTGGATTCGGTAATCCTTTATTGACAAATTTCTACAGAAAATTCAATGCTATTTTATATACTACACACTATACTGTTGTTTATTTGCATATAAAATACTACCAATTTCGACATTAATTATTTATCGAATTAATGGTATACTAGAAAATGCAATCCAATACAATGCCATTGTATTGAATATTGTATTACAATATTTATATAAATATAAGATCCTACATTACTCATTGGCCGATCCAACAATGTATCGATTTTTCTTTATTGCATTTCATTTTTCTAACAGATACATACATTCACACACGTGTATGTACGTACGTATATATATATATATATATATATATATATATATACTACTACTACTAGTAGTAGTAGTAGTAGTAGCAGATATTATTACTTCCATCATTATTTCCATCGTCATAATTATCCTTACTACTTTATAATATATTTCATTATTACTCGTTCCATTATTTTCATCTTTTTCTTCTTATTATTATTATTATTTTTTTTTTTTCATCTTTTTTAGTGTAATTAGAACAGACCCAAAGGAATATCTCCATCTCAACGACCACGCCCATTCCCATTCCCGAATTTTGCTTTCCTCCCGAGACTTTTCCTTTTCCCTTTTAACCGGAAACCCTCGACAAACGCGTCTCCAACTACCTCCTAACTCACAATACCAAAAGTACAATGGGCCAGCCCACACAGGACATCGGAACGAGTTATATTTAATTCCATGACAGAGAAATTCATAGAAAACTCGTTACTCCGGAGAATCGAGTTGCTCGTTCTTAATAATGCACTTCTTTCGCTCGAAAGAGGGGACAAAAAAGAAAACGAAAAGCATAGGAAAAGGAAAGAAAAAAAAAAAAAGAAAAGAAAATAAATAAAAAGGAGAAGAGAACGAAGTTCGTTCGATCGCAAATCATAAAATATTACCTGGATATCTCTCAGGGGTTTATTATAGATCGCAATTAAAATAGTTCAATGAGAGGTTTTCGAGTCATACGAAACGAATGAAAATAATTGATTTACTTTTAGAGAAATAAAACGGTAGGTGACGGGAGATAGAGATAGAGATAGAGATAGAGATAGAGATAGAGATAGAGATAGAGATAGAGAGAGAGAGAGAGAGAGAGATCGGAATGGAAGGGAAACGAGTATAGAAATTAGAAAGAGAATAGAAAGAGGAAGAGGTTTCGGGCAGAGTATCAAGAAAAGAAGAAGAAGAAGAAGAAGAAGAAGAAGAAGAAGATGAGAAGGGTGAGGAGAAAGAGGAAGGCGGTGGAGGAGGAGGAAAAGGAGGAGGAGGAGGAGGAGGAGGAAGAAGGAGGGTGGAGAGGGCCGAACGACGAGACGAAGTAGCCCGCCAGAAATAGCTAATATGACATTCACTCTGAGACGGGCGGCCAGCCGGCCCGGACGAACGCGGTGCGTCTCGTAACATCATCTTCCCTATCGATCGACACGATATATACACACACATATTCATCATTAATCGCCCATCTATAATATCCCATATTTACAATAACACCAACAACGTTATCCTGATCATATAATTACACTGTACCTTTGATAAGACACTAAAACACACTTATACGGCGTCACGGATAAACTCGTTTCATTCGCTATCTTTTATCTTTCCTTCCTTCTCACTCTCTCTCTCTCTCTCTCTCTCTCTCTCTTTTTCTTTCTTTCTTTCTCTTTCATTTTCTCTCTCTCTCTCTCTCTTTCCTTTTTTCTGTCCATAACTCCCGATCTTTAAAAGCACCATCCAAGGAACCCATAAAAGGGAAGGAGAAATAGAGAGAGAGAGAGAGAGAGAGAGAGAGAGAGAATAAAAAGGAAAAGTGGTGAATACGGACGGACGGACAGGCGGACGGACGAACGAACGAACGAACGAAATAACATGGTGTAAGAAAAAGCGATCGATAAAATACTCTTCCCTTTTCTCTCTCTCTCTCTCTCTTTCTCTCTCTCTCTTCTACTAGACTCTCAATGTCTTTCGCTCTTTCTCTCTCTCTCTCTCTCTCTCTTTTTCACCGAAGTCTCTATTCGTTCCCATCGGTTTTTCCTTGCCCATCGACTCCACCACCATCATCGTGTTGTGTCGTGTACGAAGAAGAAGAAGAAGAAGAAGAGGAAGAAGAAGGAAAAAAAAGGGAAAAAAACGAAAGAGGAAAAAGGAAAGAAAAAGAGAAGGAGAGAGAGAGAGAGAGAGAGAGAGAGA
>OU426858.1:6961426-6966426 GCA_911387685.1 Dolichovespula media
ATACACGTTTGATACAGTCGACCTCGCACAATTGGCAAACGGTATATGTTTCAACTTTTAATCCTCCAAAACAAAACTTGGACGGAAAGTGCATGTGATCAAAAGTGAGAGAGATACGTATATGTACGTACCCGTGAAAGTTACTTGGAAATATTCGTATTTCATTGCATTCACGCACCCGCACACTCACTCACTCACACACACACACACACACACACACACACACACATATATATAAATAAGCATCTTTGTTTTTTAATATCAATCTAATACTACACGCCAGAAGCTATGAATACATACACGTTCAAATAAACAAACGTAAAGAAACTTCCTACGCCCTCGTCCCCGCCCACGTAACCACCCACCCCGTTCACCCGTCTATCACATTGGATCCAACCATTACAATCTAATCTTTACTCATCATCCCGGTACAATTTTCGTTATCCCAGCGATTTCGCGATCACGTTGCGACAGGGTGACGCGTCGCGGCGCGACATCGAACGTGCATTAACGGCATAAATGAAATTGGTTTCCAGCTGTCACGGCGCTGATTTTGGCGATAGGAACGTGCGAACACACGGGGCCCCCATAGAGAGGGCCCCCGACCCGAATAGGCCGCCGTAAGGCGGTCAAACGCTCTCAGGTAAGAACTCACCTATTTATTATTATTATTATGATTATGATTATTATTATTATTATTACTATTATTATTATTGTTATTGTTATTGTTATTGTTATTATTGTTGCTGTGGTTATTGTCGAAGCATCTTTCATTTTCGTTTAAAAATCATTTTAGTGATGATATCTATTCGGTAGATGACGTAATGTCGCTTTATCGCCACGTCCGATATAAAACAATTTCATGAATGTTACGTTGAACTATTTTATTAAAATTCATACACGTCATATTTTATCGTCGAAAAGATTAAAAGAAAAAAAAAATATAAGAGTGAAAATTCGTTTCACGCTATCGGGAAAAGATATCTTTAATTATATATATCTTAAAAGTGAATATACATAAGAAGGATTAATTAATGAACCGATAATATTCAATGTGCCGCGCCCGTCTAACGTGTTTCCGTATATTTTAATCATTATTTTATTATAATATCATTTTATACATCGTATAAGAGTGCTAACCGGAAAAATGCATTACCCTAGAAAAGTTTTACGGCGCGGGACGGGTGGAAGGGGGTGGTTACGTTCGAACGCTTATAAGAAAAAAAAAAAAATAATTCATTTCTGTATGGGTACGAAAGGATAAAAAAAAGAAAAAAGGAAAGGAAGAAAAAAAGAAATAAACGACGAACCGATTACGGTCGAATCATGGATTTACACAGTTAAAGCCAATTTCCATAAGGATCATAATGGCGATTGCCGCGTACTTTGAAAAGAAAAGAAGGAAGAGGCCGCGGGGGGGGGGGGGGGGGGGGGGGGGGGGGGAAAGAGGAAAGAACAGAGAGGAAGAAAAAACGAAAAGAGAGGGGGAAAAAAAGAACGCACGAAAGGAAAGCCACGATTAACATCTAATTTCATTGGACAGATTAAGAGAAAGAAAAAAAAAAAAAAAAGAAAAGAGATAAAAGAAAAGAAAAGAAAAAGAACGAAGGAAAGAAAGAAAGAGAGAAAGAAAATAGCAGGATCTACTCGTGTTATATAAGGCGACTATTGCGTCCTATCTTAGAGATATTAAAAGATAAGGAAAAATCAAATTAAGAAAAAAATGAAAAAAAAAAAAATATATGAGAGAGAGAAAAGAAGAAGCAAAAAGATAAAAACAATATGTATCGTGAGTACAACGCTATGAAACTAGAGCGACCCTTTGTTCTCGGTAACTCTCGGTTTGCTATTTTATGATATTATGATATCGCAGCAATATCGTGTTACTTGTTAAACTCTCTCGGATATTACGATAGGATATCCCAAGAAATTGCTTAAAACCTGTAATGTCAGACCGAAATCGTGATCGTATCGTTTCTCAGAGCTAACCCAAATGCCGTACCGCAGCATACTCTATATCCGCATATAACTATGCGAATATAATTAAATAAGTTTCTTAGGAATAAAGCGTAGAATTGTCGAATATATGGGATACCTAAAGATCGCGTTCCTATTATTCAATTTTCTTTTTAGAATTTTTTTTTAGAATTTTCTTTTTCTTCTTTTCTTTCTTCTCTTTTTTTTCTTTTTTTTTTTTTTTCATAGAAAAGATATAACGGCAATCGGGTGTTCGTAAAAAAAAAAATAAAAAAAAAGAACAGAGAGAGAAAAAAAACTAAAGACAAACGAAATTTATAAATTTCATCCCCGTAATTCGCGTCGAACGAATATTTTGCCACGAATAAATAATATATATATATATATATAACGCGAGGGGCAAAAAAAAAATTCAATGTAACATCGAATATACAACTCTTGGCATATCTCAACGGCTTTGTCAGTCGTCATTCATCATTTAATGACTTTTAAAAAATTATTTCCTTCCCGTCCGTGTGTTCGCCGTTCATGCTGCCAAAAGAGTAGCGGGGGTCCATATCGGTGATAATAAATGTGTCATATTTCGGCAAATCATAATTAATGAGAGAAAAAGAATGAAAGGGGGAAAGGGATAAAGGGGGAAAGAGAAAGATAAAGAACGAGCTAGGAAGAAAAAAAGAGAGAGAGAGAAAGTCGAGATTAATTAATCTTCATCGTACCGGCTTGTCGCAGAATTCATGGCTTATATCACTCGAAGAAAAAAAGAAAAGAAAGAAAGAAAGATAGTTCGTTTTTCGATTATCCTTCGCGCGATATTATCTAGCAGAGTTATCCTCCTTACTGCGAAGATTTACAATGATATCGTATCGATGATATACTGCGAGATAATAATAACATAAATCTTCGTGATTACTAATGCGACTTGACAATGAGAATATTTTCTAAAAATGATCGAATTCAATTTGAACGACAATAATCGAATGAATATAATATTTTTTAAAAGCCTGAAAACCTTCAGATGAAATTGAAAATAGCTTTCCGATATCGGTATCGTATATATATATGTGTGTGTGTGTGTGTGTGTACGTGATAAACGTAAGATTAAAAAGATAAAAATAACAATAAAAAAAAAATATAATAATAAGACAAGGGCGAGATTAAAATTTTTTTTTGATAGCGAATATCGTTCGAGATGGCGTACTTACATATTCTTTGTTTTTTTTTTTTTTTTTTGCTTTGTTTCGTTTTAGATATACCAAGAAAATTTACGATATTCGCGGCTATTTTCTTCCTGGTTCCTTACGCTTTAAGATGTGTTTCGCACTCAAAAAAGAGAGAGAGAGAGAGAGAGAGAGAGAGAGAGAGATATCAAATACGTACAAAAAAAATACGTAAGAAAAATTGTCCTAACTTATTGGCCAAGTATAATATAAAACGATAAAAAAAAAAAAAAAAGAAAAATAAATATTCTCGGCAATGGGGTTCTCCGGAAAATAGAAAATAGAAAATAGAAAATAGAACGGATTTCACAGATTTCGAATAAATACGTAATGAAAATCGTACATATGTACGTTACGAAGGTAAACTCCCGGGCTCGTAATTCGAGAGCATCGATATCTCGATGAGGAATTCGATTATAACGTTAAAGCGAATGCTAGCTGATAAGAAAGATGCTTGTTCAAACCAAACGAAAATACCGAACGAACCTGGCGTTCTTTTGATAGCTCCACAAATTGCTTCGCTCTCTCTCTCTCTCTCTCTCTCTCTGCAAACCCAGTTGAAATATTTACCAGCTGTTTCAAAACGATTTGTCCCGTTAACGCATATTTTTATTACATCATTCTCTTTTTGTTCGTTTAACAGATATACGTAATATTATTCCAATGAATTCGAATGTTTTTCAAAAAAGCCTCTGAAATTTCCAATCAAATTTCAACTATTGTGTATTGAAAATACAAAGATATACTATATATATGTGTGTGTGTGTGTGTGTGTGTGTGTGTATTTTTTTTTTATTTATTTAATGACAATTTCTTTATATAACACATATGAAATTCATTGATGTGACACGATAATAACTAAAAAATAAATAATCAATTTTATATTCATTAGAATTAATTTGAAAAATAAAATCAATTACGTACGGCACCCTCGACGAAATCCAAACGAATTTATTTCCATTCTCTTCTTCGAATTGTAAATTCGAACAAATCTGAGAATATTTGATCGATTTGGTAACACTTCGCTCAACCTCCTATAACAATTTATTTATACACTACGAACACGTTCAATTTCAACTTCGATTTCGCTCGGCTATTTTATTATTTATGGAATACCTTTTTTTTATTACATATTAGATATATATATATATATATATATATATATATATATATATATATATGTATATATATAGTAAGTAATAAAACCAATGTATCAAGGAAAAAACATAACTCACGATATGAAAACCACGGTTTTGTCACATTTCTTTTCTTTTACTTTTTCCTTTTCTTTCCTTTCTTCTATTTCTCTTTCTTTTCTTCTTTCTTTTCTTTTTTTTTTTTTTGCTTTTCATTTCGAATGACCGAAATTGGCTAGATATTCTTTATCTTATTCTCTCTCTCCCTCTCTCTTTCTCTCTCGTTTCGATCAACCAAGATACATAAAAATCACTGGTCGATACATTAATGCCAAACTCACGAGAATGCAAGCGATATATTTTGTTATCGATAATTGAATCGCCGAGTGCGGTCGACTTTTGTCGTTCTTTACCCTCTTGCTCCTTATTCTATCACTATTTGTACTATTACCTCGATCGAGAAAGAAGCTAAAATTATGTACTTTTATAAGCAACAAACAAAACAAAATTAAGTAGAAGCAGAGAGAGAGAGAGAGAGAGAGAGAGAGAGAGAGAGAGAGAGAGAGAGAGAACAAAGGAAGAAAAGAAAAAAGAGAAAAGGAAAAAGAAATATTATGCTTGTCGTGAAAATGAATAAAATATTATCTAATATGTCTGTAATAATCAG
>OU426858.1:6968926-6991426 GCA_911387685.1 Dolichovespula media
AGAGGTAAAGAACCGTACTTTCCAGCGGCGAAATTCAAGTATAAACGTAATATGTGCGCGCGCGCACGCGCGCACGCCAATAAATATTCGTGATATTTGCGTGATGGCGAAGAACGGGTGAGGTCAGGGTGAGGGTGGGGTGGGGTGGGGTGGGGTGGGGTGGGGGAGGAGGAGGAGGAGGCGGGGACGGTCAAAAGGATAAAAAAAAAAAATAAAAAAATGAATTTTTCTTCTGAAAGTAAAACGAGAGGAAAATTCGTCGGACGGATTATCGTTAAAACGATTCGTTTGGAAAGGCTAAAAAGGAGAAGAAGAATAAGGGGAAGTGATATATAAAGGAAGAATCCTGAGTTTCTGAATGCTTCCCTAAATCGTCCCGTCCTCTGTGATCTTTGCAAAAGCAAAAGTTAGATGAAAGTAAGGAGGGGACGAGAAGTGGCAGTGAAATAAAAAAAAAAAAAAAAGAATAAAAGGAAAGGAAAAAGAAATTCAACGCGATATCCAGTAAATGGAAATTATAGAGAGGGAGAAAAGGCGAAAAGGAAAAAAAAAAAAGAAAGAAAGAAAGAAGGAAAAGAAGAAAATAGGAAACTTGTGAAACATAATATTTTATAATAAGAATTAATCGCTTACGTATGTATACATCAAAATATATTTCTATATATCATACACACACACACACACATATATATATATATATATATATATATATATATATATATATGTACCTATTAAAATATATATTATAACTCTTTTTTCCTCCATAAATCTCTTTCTCTGCACGATTTTATCAACGTCACAAAAATGAATACAAAAGCCATTATCAAAGGTGTTATCATAAAAAAGAATAAAAAAACAAAGAGAGAGAGAGAGAGAGAGAGAGAGAGAGAGAAAGAGAATAAAAGAGTAGAAACTAAAGTTCGCTTCAATTTCTACCGAAAATTTAATATGCACTTCGTTGTAAATCTTAGCCGTGACTCGTTAATCCATGATGCTCCTTTACGCCCTCGAAGATTCTTCGAGAGAATGAGTTTCGACCTAAAAGTCGTCTTTTGCAAAGCCCTTCATTTTCTCTTGCCACCTCACACTCTCTCTCTCTCTCTCTCTCTCTAGTATTAATAGGAGTACGATGCCAGTTAATCCATGTTACCATGAGACACAAGCAAAGAGACAGGAAAGGAGTAATGAAGGGAAAATAAAAGTCGTGTGTGTGTTTGTGTGTGTGTGTGAAAGGAAAAGAGGGAGAGAGAGAGAGAGAGAGAGAGAGAGAGAGAGAGAATGAAGGATGAAAAGAAATAACTACAAGAGCCGTGAATCTTGTAAATATTCTCAAGGATTAAACAGCCCTGTCTTTAACCCCTTGTAAAGAACTTTAGCAAGGAATCCGATTTTAGGAGTAAACCTAACGAATTATAAATGTTCCATTCATTCTGATCTCCCTTTTGCTTTTTGTTTCACTCTTCCTTTTTTTATTTTTTTTTTTTCTTTTGCTTCTTTTTTTTACCTTTACAAAGAGAGGAGAAAAAAGAAAAGAGAGGGGGGAGGGATAGAAAAAAAAATTCCCCTAAAAGATAAAGTAACGAGGCTGTGCAAATAGAAAATAAACGAGCAACGAGAGCGCGCTCGAGTGTATTCTAGCTCTATCCCTCTTTTTTCTTCCTACGTTTCTTTCTTTCTTCCCTCTCTCCCTTTTTCATTATCTCTATCTCTTTCTCTTTATCACTCTCTTTATCTATCTATCTCTCACTATATCCCTCTAACTCTTTCTCCATTTCCTTCTCGTTAAAAGGAGAAACATTAAATGTGTATATATATATATATATATATATATACATATATATGTATATGTATATGTGTATATATATATATATATATATATATCCTACATTAATTAGTACGTATATTACCGGCTCGGCTGGAGAGCTAATTAACGCGAACCCGCGAGTGCAAACGGACGCGCTTTTCGTTTCGAGCTACTTCCGTGAGAAAATAAAAAGATAGAAACAGCATTTAATGATGCCACGTTGTATAATATTATATGTGTATGTCGGGTAACATGCATATCTATATATAGATATATATAGTATATATATATATATATATATATATATATATATATATATATATATATATATGAGAGAGTTTATTATTACGAGTCCGATCGTTACTATCGACGTTTATAATGCAAAAAAATTAATGAAATTTCTAATGGAATATAATGATAATTTTTATCGATGGCTTGAAAATAATAATAGAAAATAAATAAATAAATATATATATATATATATATATATATATATATTTCATAAGCCTTTTCAAATTACGACAAACGATCTAATGTATTACATGGTATGATAGTATAAAAAGATAAGTAGATAAAAGCTTAAGTACTATTATTACGGGCCGTTCGTTTGTCGTCTTTTCTTTAGATTGTTCCGACATTAGTAAGCTCGGATTAAGTCATATATACATACATACATATATATATAGCTCGCTTAGTCAGCGCTAGTAGAAAGTTAAAGAGAGAGAAAGGAAGAGAGAGAGAGAGAGAGAGAGAGAGAGAGAGAAAGTGAAAGAGAGAAAGATAAAGATAAAGAGAAAGAGAAATGGACAAGGATAATAAAGAGAAAGAAAATATATTTTCTCATGAGTAAAAGAGCTTGTAAAGATAATAGAGATGAGAGATATACAACGTCTATAAACTAAGGATAAGAGGATAAAGTCGTTGAACTAGTATGACTATAATTAATGCGACTAATATGATATAAACAATAAGAAAAAGTGTAAGAGCATTGGAGTTAAGTGATATCGAACGGAACGAGAAGTAAGGAATTGAGAGTATCAATAGTTTCGAATGTAACGCCAACGATAATAAACGATATCGGCCATCTCATATATTTCTCGTAAAAAAAAATTATAGAGAAATAAAGAAACTGATAGATTTGAACTGAAAATACTCCATGTTCGATGATAAGTTCTATCCGTTGTACTTTTATTACTAGGGAATCTATCAGATATAAATAACGACGATGATACATTGGAAATTTGAATGTAAATGTATTCTCCTTTTATTACCTTTGTTTATTTATTTATTTTCTTTCTTTCTTTCTTTCTTTCTTTCTTCAAACGATCAAACAAATTCAACGACGTTAAAGAGACCTTTCAATGTCTCCACGGTATCCCACGTAAATTTAATCTTAATCGGCGTTATATACGAGATGGTCTCCGTACCCCGTTTATTCGTTCTCGAGGAGAGAAGAAAACATTTTCTTATTTTTACTTTATCCGTTTCTCACCGATTCCCTTTTCCTTTCATTCTCCTTCATTCTCTCGTTCTTTCATTCTTTCGTTCGTTCTTTCATTCCTTTTTCTTTCTTTCTTTCTTTCTTTCTTTCTTTCTTTTTTTCTCGTACGCGTTTTCTCAACGGGGAGAAAATCCGTACGAAGTATCGTCCGGCATCGATGGAAACAACAACGTCGTAGCAACGTATCTAATCGGACGGAAAAATGTTTTCACGGTGACTGCTTTCCCGTAACAGGAGTAGACACCGTCGCTTCGCGTTGCACGGAAATAATGAAGGAAAAAACAACAGAGAAGACTGTTATCTCTCTCTCTCTCTCTCTCTCTCTCTCTCTCTCTCTCTCTCTCTATCTATCTATCTATCTATCTATCTATCTATCTATCTATCTATTTATCTATCTATCTCTCTCAACTCTTTCCTCTTTTCTCCTTTTGAAATTCTACGACATACCGACCAAGAATATTGTGCGCATCAGAGATGGAAAAAGTAGAAAATACTCTCGGTCGACAGACCGATCGATTTCCCCCCCCCCCCCGCCGCCGCCACCCCACCCCACCCCCTCTATCTATCCTTCCAAACAACAAAGTTCCTTGGTACGTTAGAACTTAAGAAACAATCCCACCCATCTCCCAATTGGTCTAATACAGAGGTTCCCAACAATCTTTTCCTTTTTTTCATTTTTCTTTTTCTTTTTTGTGACTTATCGCTCCTGGGCAGCCAATTTCCCCTAAATTGTAGCCTACTCTCAGCCTCACCCAATCTCCTAATATAATCATTTTTTGACTCGTGTATCATTTGGCAGGCAATTTTCCAAAATTGCGTTCCCAAATATTACCTCCCTTGACATGCGTACCATTTGCCAACCAATTTTCCATGAATCGTCCACTCCAAATATTATCCTTCTCTACATCCCTATATCATTTGATAGCCAATTTGTCTATATAGTAAATATCCTTCCTTTTTAATATTAGAAAAACAGTTTTATTCGACATTATTCAATAATTTGTTTGATCTTCCTTTTCCTCGTATCCACAAAACACCGAGCACTCATCCAAGGTTGGGAACCCCTGCGATCCAATAGATTCGTATCTGTAGTATCTATTTTTCTTTTTACCAACCAACTATCGTTATAGTTCTCTGCCAAATGGAGAACGAAGTTCTTAAACGTTCAATACTATCGCTAATAACAATTATTATACTTTTAAGTTTTAAACACGTTTTATGGAAGATTCGACGAAGCTTACTTTGCTTTGCTTGCTTGCTTTCTTTCTTTGCTTGTTTCCTTTGCTTACTTCCTTTGCTTGCTTGCTTGCTTGCTTTCTTGTTTAATGATTACCGAGAGACGATCGAGTTAAAGGAAATGAAAATACCTTAGAAGCGAGCAAGACGACATCTCACCTTTGATTGCGTCTACGATGAAATTTTAAGCATACCATTCCGGAAGCTCGTCTCTTATAAGCTTGGCATTCCAAAGGAACGTGTCATTTCTGAAAACGTTTCACGAAATAGGAAAATACTCAATCTTTTTTTTTTTTTTCTTTCCTTCTTTCTTTCTTTCTCCTCTCAATTCGACGTCACATTTCTATTTTATTAAATTCGATGTCATATATATATATATATAAACGCACATACATATACACACACACATATCTATATGGCATATGGACGATGTACGTATTCCCAATGAGATCACAAATTCGTGCAAGTCAACTCATTTTCCAAAAAAGAAAATACATATATATATATATATATATATATATATATATATATATATATATATATTTTTCGATCAAAATAAGTAATTCTGCGTATACGTGTGTATATATGTGTGTGTATTTGTGTATATTTATATACGTAGTACGCAGGTATAATTTCTTGGGATTTACATATAATTTCTTGGGACAAATTAAAAAAGGAATAGAAAAAAAAATAAAATAAAGGAGGAAAAAAAGGAACGAATAGTTTGAAGGAAGGAGATCGTGAGACGAATATAAATCGAAAATTACGGCAAAGTCAGCGAGCAGAGAAAAATGTTCTATGGTAATATCAAGAGAGAGAGAGAGAGAGAGAGAGAGAGAGAAAGAGAAAAAGAGAAGAAGAGAAAGAGAGAGAGAGAGAGAGAGAGAGAGAGAAGAAGAAGAAGAGGAAGAGTTCTGTATGTTCTTCAAAAGATAGAACTTGCTAGTGCGAGAACTCACGAAACGTTAAAGTCTCGTCTTGTAAAAGGGATGGATGGATGGATGGATGGATGTCTGTATGGGTGGATGGATGGACGTACGGACCAACGTATGGATGGATGGATAGATAGATAGATAGATAGATAGATAGATAGATAGATAGATAGGTAGATAGGTATGTCAGCAACAATAGCACCACCGGCCGACGTATTTGTCGAGAAGCTATTCGCAAAATGTCTCTCGATGAAAGCCGAAAAAAAATGAAAGCCGGCCGCTTTTCAAAGTCCTTTCAAAAGTCTAGCCATGAACGTGTTTCCTTTCAAGAGTCCACCGTTTCGAGATACTGCTTCTTCTTCCACGAGAGAACACTCTTTATTCTTCCCCTCCTACTCCGACCTCTTTCCTCTCACCTCTCTATCTTTCTTTATATATATATATATATATATATATATATATATATATATATATACATAAAAAAAGAAAAACAGACATCCCACGTCGAATACTGTCAGATCGTTCAAATTTCGCGCGAGAATACGAGAGCTAGCTCGTGACGAAAAGTCGATTTGTTTACGTTGAATAATTTTCGTTCTTTGCGTGAACCATAGGAGAAAGGAAATAAGAAGAAAGAAAGTAAAAAAAAAAAAAAAATAAAGGAACAAGGAGAAATGAATGAGAAATGAAAAGGAAAAATTTATAAGAAACAAAATTAATATGCATTTAACAATTTTCTTTTTTGTCTTTAAATTGAGACGAAAGTACGTACGAATGAGATATGATATATATTATACAATACATACAATGTACGTACATATAATATATGTGTACATCGATGCGAGCTCGATTTGTAAATCAACGATGGACGTTAATATCGTAGAATTTTTTTCTCTTCCTCCCTCCCCCATGTGTTTCTCCCATGTGCATTAATTACAGAAATGAGAGAAGACATTAGCAGAGAGATCGAGAGAGAGAGAAATAGAGAGAGAGAGAGAGAGAGAGAGAGAGAGAGCAAAAAGTGGCTTCACGCCGCCAGGCAATTCTAGGCAAAGAACGACCACCACCCTTGTATCCCTTTCCACTTTCGTTTAACATGGAAACGCTTCCGTTTTACTCTGCCTCTCTTCTCATATCTTTTTTCCCTATTTTTTCTTCCTCTTTTCTGTTTTTTTTTCTTCTTCTTCTTCTTCTTCTTCCTCCTCTTTTCCAAATGGTGTTAAAGGAAGCAAATCGTGAGTATAGGTTACGCGCATCAAACATCTGACGGTATACCCTAATGCACGATATTATAATATATATTAAAGATATATATATATATATATATATATATATATATATATATATACATTATATATACATATTATATATAAAAGAGAAATATATATATATATATATATATACTACAAATAAATTATATATATATATATATATATATATATATATATATATATATATATATACTACAAACAGAAAGAGAAAGAAAGAAAGAGAAAGAGATAAGGAGAGAGATAAATAGAGAGAGAGAGTGAGCACCCTCCCTGAAGGGTGAATTTTCTTATCGCGTTTACATTAAAAAAAATTTACTCGTCGGAAGGAGCAACTTCGACGTCAGGAAACATCCCCCTTCCCCACCCCACCCCGTCGACCGTCAGTTCACGTCAGTTTGTATCCTCTACCTCGTATCAACTCGTTCCTCCCTTTCAGTGTATATGCGTGTGCACCTAACTTTGATGCATCATTTTTACATCTTCTCAACCATACTCTTGAATTATTCAGACACGTTCTCCCTCTCTCTCTCTCCCTCCATCTCTCTCTCTCTCTCTCTCTCTCTCTCTCTCTCTCTCTCTCATTCTCTCTATCTATCTATCTTCTCTTTTTATTTTCTCCTTTCTCCAATCAGTGCGCGTTACGTCGGATATCTCAAAAAAAAAAAGAAAAGAAAAAAAAAATAAATAAATTTAAATACGAAATTTCACTACCTAATCTAATCTAATACATGCACTCCTCATAGTACCCGTCTAATCCCCCGTTCTAAGCTTTTCCCTTTGCGACATTGATTCGCACAAACGACGGATATATATATATATATATATATATATATATATATATATATATATATTCTTCCAATTCTGATCTGATCGAAATGAATAGAGAAAAAACGATGAAAATACAATCGTTACCATATCGAAACCTTGAAACTTATATATTCGCGGGATTCATAGCGAAACGACTTTTCAATCTTCTTCGCTCTTATACGAAGTCATTTGAGTTTGTAACGTTCTATATTACGTCACTCATCTATCGTCATTTTTGCTGTTCGATGTCTTCTTTTTTATAAAAAAAAAAAAGATAGAAAAAAAAGCAAGAAGAAATATAATTCAACAATTAATACACGCAACGCGTATTATTATTATTATTATTATTATTATTATTATCATTATCATTGAGCATAAAATATTAAAGTGGTACTATTAAAGTTTCATATATTCTTGTTGTTTTATTTTTTTTATTTCATATACGAACGCTAGGAAGAACATCTCTCTCTCTCTCTCTCTCTCTCTCTCTGTCTCCCTTTAACATTTTCATTTCCTTTTTTATTTTTTTCCTCTTTATTTCTTAAAATTTACGGCCGCCACCTTCCGGTGGACGTGAACTTAGGCATTTTATCGACGCGACTACCATCAAAAAAGTCGAGCTTTTGAGAGCGTGTCACACGGTAAGATTGACCGAAGAGAGGAGCTTGCGAAATAGAAAACTGCCTTACCGACGTAGGAAAAGCTCGAGATCTCTCTCTCTCTCTCTCTCTCTCTCTCTCTCTCTCTATTTCTATTTCGTTTTATCATTATCCTTGTCTTTCTTTACCTATGTCTGTCCGATCATCTATCATTCTTCTTCTCTCTCTCTCTCTCTCTCTCTCTCTCTCTTTCTCACGCAATGCCGATAAGAAAAGTGAGAGAAGAACAAACAGCGCGCAGCAATTTTCGTTGGAGGAAAGCAGGCCAGAATCTGGAGATCTTAGCCGAAGGCCTCGGATGCCAACCATTTCTCTATCTCTCTCTTTCTCACCCTCTAACTCTCTCTCTCTCTCTCTCTCTCTCTCTCTCTCTCTCTCTCTCTCACTCTTTCTCTTTCTCTCCGTGAAGCTCTATTTTAAGATGCTCGTTGAAAATAAGCGAGCGCTGGAAAATCAAAAGGTGCCGGTTCTAAGTATAGACGAGGAACGAACGACGCGATTGTCGTCGTTTCTTCGCCGGCCCTGTTAGTACAGTCGTGGTATAGTCGCGGTATAGTGATCACGGTATATAGTGTCGGTAAAACGCGACGAGAAGGGATCGAATTCACGGAAATAATTACTACGCGAGCGGAGGATCAAAAAAATAAAATTGAAAAGGGAGAAGAGAAGGGTAGAGACAGAGGGAGAGAGAGAGAGAGAGAGAGAGAGAGAGAGAGAGAGAAAGAGAGATATTAATTAGAAGAACAAAATAGGGAGCAACCAAAGTCCAGATTGATACTAATCTTTTGTTGTATGTTAAATTATTTCGTATTCTTTTAATTTTCATCCCAACCCATCAACTTCTTCCATTGTCCTTTATTTACTTTCTATCGCAATAACTTAACACGTATGCACGCAGAGGATCATCAATGAGTATCTCCTGAAAATCTCTCACCTGTCTCTCTCTCAGCTGACTCGCCGAAAGCTCGCTCGGTACGCACTTTTTTTTATATATACATATACGTGTGTGTGTGTGTGTTTGTGTGTATATATATATATATATATATATATATATATATATATATATATAGATATATATATATATATAAATATTATATATACACGAACACATGTATATTATTTTTCTTCGTCTTATTTTGACTTTTATTTTTATCCTTTGTATTATTTTTCTCTATTGTATTCTTCTCCGCCCCACCCTCCCCTCACCCGGTTTGTTTCGAGAGGTCGATGCACCACCCATCCCAATTCGATCCACTTATACTTTTTCTCAGTCTCTGGAGAAAATAAAAGGAGAAATATATAAAGCGATCTTGTTCGACGCTTACCATGCGTATGTATAGAGTATACAGTGTATATATATATATATATATATATATATATGTGACACCAGATGCTTTGGTGAACCCATTCGATGAACCATAAATGGTATCGGCAATGATAAAATAAACGTCGTGATCGTACGAGGAGGATAGGAATTACGTAATCATTCCACGCGAATTCCTTCGTTCGTTTCCTTTTTCTTTCTTTTTTTTTTCTTTTTTTTCGTTTTCCTTATTTTTTCCTTCTCTTTTTCTTTCTCTTCGACTATCTCGTTCTTTGTCAATCATCGATCGAATAATAATTTTTATCAACGACCAATCGTCGTCGAACGAACAATCGCGATAACGCAATAATAATATAACGAAGTATCGGGTGGATGGATGTTTCGTATAAAAAAAAAAAACAAAAAAAAGAAAAAAAAAAATTGACTTTGCAAACGTAATAAGTGCCGGTCGATAAAGTAGATTTTCTAGATGCTCTTCCGGGAAGCTAACGGGAGATAGATATATACATAGTTAAATATACACGGAGTGTCCCATTTCAATCCGAATTCGCCCAATGCGCGGATATTCTTGATATTCTAATATTATCTGAAAACGATTACGATCGTTAGTCATCCGAAAAGTATTATTCGAGTATACAAAATCGAAATATAAGGACGAGACAATTCTTTTAACGCGTAGAACGATATGAACAATTCATTATAGACGATTATTATTGATGGATCGGCTAATTGTATTATATAACGCATCGCTACGATATTTTATTTTACTTAATAGTATCATAAAAAAAAAAAAAAAACAAATCGAATGAAAAGTTTACACGTGATTTCGCGTGATACGTTACCGCACGTAGCTGTTAATATAAATGTCATTTACATCCCTCCGTAGATCAATAAAGTGAAACATTACGTATGATTTTCGTGAGAGAGAGAAAGAAAGAAAGAAAGAAAGAAAGAAAGAAAGAAAGAAAGAACAGACAAAAAGAGAGAAAGGAAGGGATAAAAAATATTCCCGTTTCTTTTGAAAAATGCACGCATCAACCTACACATATTTTAACTATACCCACGGAACCACGGAGGAATTAAAGAAAGTTAAAGATAAAGAAGAAAAAAGAAAAAAAAGAACAAAGAATGAACGAGTAGGATTGTAATGGATGGATGGGTCGATTCAACGATGGACGCGATCCAATTTCGTTAATGATTCGCAATGACTCCATTATACCGTCGATCACGTGTGCCACACGGCCTTTCCTGAAAGGCACGTCCGATAGGTACAATTTAATTTTTTTATCTAACTCGATTAATTTTATCCCCGCAATCCGTGGTAATTATATAGTCGATAGAAGAGGAGACAGAAAGAGAGAGAGAGAGAGAGACAGACAGACAGACAGACAGACAGACAGAGAGAGAGAGAGGGAGAGAGAGAGAGAGAGAGAGAGGAACGTACGGATCGATTTTCCATAAAGGTTAAATTTATAATGAGATAGGGATGATGTCGCTGATATGCCACCACCACTATTACCACTACCACTACTATTAATAATAGTACTACTACTAACACTATTACCATTGCCATTGCCGTCCTCGATCGTCGAAATCGGTTCGAAGCTTTTCAAATTCGTTCGAATGATACTAACGCGTATGATACCGCTAATTAGTCGCGTAAAGCTTTCATTCAATCTTTACAGTGCATCTCTCTCTCTCTCTCTCTCTTTGTCTGCCTGTCCATTTCGCTTTTTACACGACAAAAGAAGTTCTGGGCTATAATAATTGCGAGATAATAAGAGAAAAAGAATAATAAAGAAGATTTGAGAGAAAGAGAGAGAGAGAGAAAGATATATATATATATATATATATATATATATATATATATATATATACATATATATATAGAGCTTTTTATTCGATCCCCATGAGCTTTCACGCTGGTAAAACTTCCAAAAGATATGACATCGTTTATTCTATTTGTAAAGGATCATTTTTCTCTACACACAGATCATATATATATATATATATATATATATATATATATATATATATATATATATATATATAAAAGATTATCCTTAGAAATTATGGGAACGTAAGATTAAGTTAAAACTAAAAACGGTAAGGGTCCGAGTATCATATCTCGTCTCTTTTGAAATAATAATGATATATCCTTTCTCGTTCGAACCTTTTCTCGGGAATTTAAACAACTATGGCGATGTTACATGAGAGAGGGGTATCCCTCCCTAATTTGACATATCTTTTTTCTCGACCAGCCTGAACAGATTTATATTTATCTTTATTTATTTATTTATTTATTTATTTATTTATTCGCTCTCTCTTTTCCTTTACTTTTTCTTCGTTTTCTGAAAATTCTTTTCGTTTTCGAGTAAAAGTAAGGAAAGATGGCGTTTACTTTCTGTATAAAATTCGAAAATATACTCGTACATACATTGGAGGCGTACGTGGGGGAGGGAAAGAGGATTGGGGAAACGTTCAGCTAAAAACTCGCTTATTTCATATTCGATATTGGAATTCTCCTCTTTTATTTTGTGCCCGACGACGAAGAAAATAATATTCCACGTAGAGGAGACGAAAAGGATCGCGAAAAATTCGTGTGTCGACTTCGCGCGCAAATTTTAAAGAGGGTAAAGTTTTACCAAAGAGAGAGAGAGAGAGAGAGAGAGAGAGAGAGAGAGAGAGAGAGAGAAGAGAAAATGAAAAAAAAAGAGAATAAAAATATAAAAAGAAAAAAAAAAGAGTAAACTATCGGGAAACTTTTCGATTACTATCGCGAAACGTCGTAATAGCAAATTCGTGACTCTATGGTCGGCTTTGATCGGCCTGGAGTAGGATTGAAAAGTTGCAATTTTTTTTTTTTTTTTTTTTTTCGTTACGAAAGACCTATTGAAAATTCTCATTTCTCATTAAAGTTAAACGAATGAAATTTCGAAATGAGCCTCGTTTAATATTACAACAAAGATAAAACGTCCTTATTCACGTCTGTCCCGATTTTCGTCGTTATCCATTATATTATCTGTCTGCTTGTCTCTCTCCCACGCATTCTGTAATACACATCTTAATCTCGATAGTGAACATTCGAAACGTTTTTCAACGATTTCATGTCTTCCATGAATCGGTTGGGATATGAAATATGTATTCCCTGAGCTTTTCCTTTTGTGTCCTGTTTCGTACATATTCGATCGATACCGGAAACGTGTCACGAAAATGCGAATGCCATCTGAATTTATAGGAGAAAGAGAGAGAGAGAGAGAGAGAGAGAGAGAGAGAGAGAGAGAGCATTGGGTTGCCGCAACGTTTCGATCATCCAGCTCGTATCATTCTGTAGATAGTATTGATCCTCAAAAGGTTTGGCCGCCGGCCAGAACGAGCGTGAATTCGTCCCGATCAACACCAACAAAATACATGACCAATAAGTTCCACTATCATATTTTCAATAGAAAAATAATTATCGTCATTAACCTCGATCTCTCTTGTAGCTCTTTCTCCCTCTCCCCCCTCTCTCTCTCTCTCCCTCTATCTCTTTGTCTACTATACATATTTTACGAACTTATCCACATTACCCTGAAAACCATAGTTACAAAAGTACGATAAAACGCGTGTCGACGTTATCGATTATGCTGCCTTGATTTTACAATTGAAATATTTCTTCTCTCTTTTTCTTTTTCCTTTTTTTCTTCTTCTTCTTCTTCTTCTTCTTCTTCTTCTTCTTCTTTGAATCAAGGGTATAGTATTAAAGTGATAATTCATCGAATAATATCGGATCGATATTCGTTTCGACTTTTATAAAGAGAATTAAACGTGTTCCTTTAACTTCACTTATAATAATACGTATCGCATCAACGCTTAACTATATCTCCCCCCGTCCCCGTCCCCGCTCCCGCCTTGTGCACACTCCAACTCATTCCTCATTCCTCGTTCCTCGTTCCTTGTTTTCATCCTTTCTTACCTAGACGATAAATCACGGGTATAGAGGAATAACGCATAAAATTAACCGTCGTCGAAATACTCATTTCACATAAAGCCATCGATACGCGTTTACATTTGTTAAAGCGTTGAATGGAATATATGGGCGTTTTCACGATTCGAAACGACTACTATACTCAATATATATATATATATATATATATATATATATATATATATAGATATATTCGTATTACCAATGTATTTATCATCTATCCTGAGCTCTCCTCTCGCCGTTCGTTTCTCACATAAAAGAGAGCGGCACATAGTCGATGGAACTTTCAAAATATGATTTATATTTTGGTGGCTTTCGAGAAATACGATATCGTTCGAAAATTATAAAAAGGAGTTTTATGAAAAAATTTATCCCCGACGAACGTAAAATGTAACACACTGATACAAAGATTCTACTTACATATCTACAAAATATAGAACCAAATATATATATATATATATATATATATATATATATATATATATCATTATATATGAATACCGATTTTAAACTATACGAATAGGAAATTAATTTGTTGACATTGAATAGTATGTTTGAAAATTCTCAATGATCTTCTAATGATATGTTAATCGATATTATTAATTGATAATAAATTATATTATTAATATTATTATTATTATTATTATTATTATTATTATTATTTTAATTATTGTCATTACAAATTATTATAATAATCATAGGAGAAAAATAATTTATACGTGCGTGAATGTACGTACGTATTATTAAAAAAAAAGAAGAAAAAAGAAAATGAGAAGATCCTTTCGCTAATGAGAATTAAAAGAAAACGCATTATACTTTGGGTGGCGTCGTGCTTTATTTCGTGCTTTCTAGAGAGGAGAAGATAAGAGTACGTCGAAAACGAGCCGCCGGAAATCGAAGGTCCCACATCTAAGTATAGCTACAGGCAGCACGAACGTAAGAGTCTGCCCGCGGTGACGTCGGAAAAGTGTCAGTATACTGGATCCTTCGATCGATTCCAGAGAAACGACGACGACGACGACGACGACGACGGAGACGACGTCGTCGAGCGAAGTAAAACTCCACCGGGTTCCTCTTTTTTTTTTTTTCGTTATTTGTCGTCGTTCGTAATCGACAAATTCGAGAAGTTCGTGTAGTAAGGAATAAAAAAAAAAAAAAAAAAAAAAGAAAGAAAAGAAAAGAAAAAAAAAAAAGCGTAAGGAACGAAAGCGCCGTTTCGACAATTCAGAAATTGTCACGCGCGCTATTTCGTCTTCTTCCATTTTTTTCTTCTCCTCTTCTTTTTGTATTTTTTTTTTTTTTTCTCCCTTACTTCCTTCCCTTTACCTCCGAGTACTACTGCCGGTGGACGCGGCAAATTCGAAATATTTCATTTCGGTATCGTGCTATTCTAAGCGTTGACTTAGTACAAACATCGAATCGCGTACGTGTCCTACCTATTGTATAAATTTGCAAATCGATAGTTTGTATACCCATTCTACCGAGCACGAATCTCGCTTCGGAAACCCTCAGACAAAGCGTCCACGGTGTTGGGTTAAGTTTGTACAGGGGAACCGTATCGGACAAACGGAGCAACGGGTATGTACTTACGCACAATTACCTATCACATACAAATTCGAATCGTTGTCCTTTCTCTAATCTCCGATCGGTCTATCGATCAAGAGGAAGAGAAAGGAAAAGAAAAGGAGAGAAAAGAATATAAGAAAAACAAGACTAAAATAATAAGAGAGAACAAAGAAGAAAAAGTTGCAAATACCGTAGCAGCATCGAAAATAAATACGTGGGTGGGATGAATTATTCCCTCACTTAAGAAGAAGAAGAAGAAGAAGAAGAAGAAGAAAAAAGAAAAAGAAGGAGAAAGGAAATATTTATCGATGGATATTAGAGCGCGATGGCTGTTCTTCCTTTCTTTTTCCCCTTTTTATTTTTTATCTTTTTTCTTTATACATCTTACATCCAAACGCGACGTCGTATAAATTTATACTCGTTTCGTCTAACATCCTTCGAATCTAATTAATTATTTTAATCCTCGAAACAAACGTTTCGCAATAAAATCGAATATCCGATAAAGTAAGTCCAATCTTAAACTGTATCGTTCGATGTTATACGAAGAAAACTTAATTACATTAATATTTCGAACGACACTACTCATTCATTGGTATATAAATATATCGGTAAAGTTAGAAAAGTAAAAAAAGAACGATCACGTTATTCTCTCGATGTACAATTTATTACCTCTTGTGGTGAGGTAAAAAAAGAAAACAAAAAGAGAAAAAAGACAGAAAAAAAGGAAGAAAAGTATAAAACACACCGCGATAAATAAGTTAACGTCCCGTTACAAAAGAAACCACGAAATCTTTAAGAACCCTTACCTTTCCTATTGTTCTTAAGCGTTTCTCTTAATGTACAGAAATGTACCTACTCGAGAGAGAAAGAAAAAAAAAATTAAGAGAAAAAGAAAAAGAAAGAGAGAGAGAGAGAGTGAGTGAAAAAAAGAAGAAAAAGAAAGAAAAGATAAAAGTACTCGACGATTCAAACAAACTACAGAGTTTTTCTTTCCGAGAGAGAGAGAGAGAGAGAGAGAGTGAAAAGAGGAAAGTACGTAAGACAAAGAGAAACGCTGAATCACCTTTAGCCTTGGGCTAAAGAAGAAAGTGTACGGATGGAGGATTTTAATGGAAGAAATTAAAGGGACACACTTTTTAAACGCACCTAATTTAATCTAAATTTCATAATATGCAAATATAAAAGTGTAGAGAAGTGAGCTTGATTACGGTTAATGCTTGTGTTGGTGGCTACGCAATAAAAAAAAAAAAGAAAATGGGAGAAAAAGAGAGATCGAGAGAGAGAGAGAGAGAGAGAGAGAGTAAAGCGAAGAGAAGAGAAGAGAAGAGAAGGAAAGAAAGGAAAAAAAAAGAACGAAGCGAAAGGAGGATGGGGTGGAGGAGTGGGTGGGGTGAGTGGGTGGGTGGGTAGGTGGGGTTAAAGACAGGCCACGAAATTGGAATACCACGTGACTATTTTAGTATGCGCCGTTTGACGTTGGCGGACGGCAACGCGGTTGGAAAAGAAATTCCTTCGTTTTTCCCTCCCCTTCCAGATCGACCGGCATAAAGGCACCCAGGCACCGGGCTAAACTCCCCCTCACCCCTCACCCCGTCTGCCCGCGCCCTCATCACGATCTCTACCGCCCACACCACGAAACAACCCCACACCTCCGTCCTTACTCTCTCCACCCTTTTGTTTTTTCGTACGTTCAACTTTTCAAAGTGCGTACAACTTTTCTGATCTTTGCGATCCTTGTGATCTTACGAGAAAGAGAGAGAGAGAGAGAGAGAGAGAGAGAGAGGAGGGGTGGGGGGGGGGGGGGGAGAAAGAAAGCGTTCGAAAAAAAATAATATTTAATCCAACGCGCAAATGTAAGGAGATGGAGGAATAAAATGCATTGTCGTCCTCGTTGCAGTAGCACACGGTTTAGGTGTGTGTGGGTGGACGCACGGACGGGGTGGGTCACGGGAACTGTGAACATAACAGCCAAGGTCATTCTTTGTGGTAAAACGCCCCGAGGAAAAATCTCTTCGCGGTTGTATTTCCCCGGAGAGAGAGAGAGAGAGAGAGAGAGAGAGAGAGAGAGAAGAAGAAGAGGAAAAAGAGGAAGAAGAACAGCGAGGAGAGCAACGAGAATAACAGGAGCAACGGGAGCAACGGGAGCAACGGGAGCAACGAGTAGGTACGAGTAGGTACGAGATAAGTAAAAACGTTCAGTGTCGTGGCACGAGGCGACACCCCGACGTGCGTTCACCCTTGAGGATAAAGGAATAAAGGACCTTTTATGTTAGCCAGAAAAAAAAATGAAGGAAAAAGGAAGGAAAATAAAAGGAAGAGGAAGAAAAGAGAGAGAGAGAGAGAGAGAGAGAGAGAGAGAGATTTCACGTCCTGGACATTTTCATATAGTCATTTGCAAAACAATGACATAGATATTCTTTTTACTGGGTAAGAAAAAGAAGAAAAAAGAAGAAAAGAAATGGTCTAAGTCGCGAAAACGGATGATAATCTTTTCTCCGATTTAACCTTATTCTCTCGTAAGATAAAAATTTCTTTCTCTTTCTCTCTCTCTCTCTCTCTCTCTCTCTCTCACTCTCTAGCTCCGTATCTCTATCTCTTTCCACATTCACATATATCTATCTGTTATTATAATTAACCGCTTGAAAATTCATTACGTTCGCCTTTCGTGCAAGTAACATATATTTATATGCATATAACTTATCTACATACATGTATGTATATAATGTAATTAGGTGATTGGAAGGCAGCCACTGTTTAATGCATGTCCACTATTTAATCTTGTCTCACTCAAAGCAACGTGATACCTACTTAATTAGCAACATTAATTATCGCGGCTCTGAAAATTCTGGAATCGTATTTAAAGATATCTATTACGCCATCGAAGATATTTATTACCAACGCGAGGGGGGAAGAAAACGAAGAGAAAAAAGGCAAGAAAGGAGAAGAAATGAAAAGAATGAATAAAAGAAAAAAAGAGAGAGATAGAAATGTTAAAAGAGATAAGGATGCAAAAAAAGATTGGGACGTTGAAAAAAGAATTATTTGTACGTACGTTGGAAACGAATGTTAGAGGGCGTTCTACAAATTTCATCCTAGAAAAAAAAAAAAAACAAAAAAAAAATGGTTGAAAGTCCGTCAAACGAGACGGAAAAGAAGGATTTATTTACAGATGTGTATGGAGAAATATGAACGTACAATATAATATTTATTAATTGTACTTTGTAATCGTCATCCCGACGCTCTCGTTTCTGTTAATCTCTATCTTGATTTTTTCCCTTTCTATCTACCTACCTACCTACCTACCTACCTACCTACCTACCTACCTAACTACATAATATTTCCATCCCCCCCTCTCTCTCTCTCTCTCTCTCTCTCTCTCTCTCCAATTACCACCGCCGATGTTGAATGAATTTTCTCTGCATCGATGCTGCCACGGATATAGCTTGCTAATTTTCAGAGAACAATGTAAATTTACATTTCCGTCCGTACGGAAATAAACGCGAACGCGTTATAAACGTGTTCTCGATTAGTAAGGGCAGAGAAATGCTTCGTTAACAGCTTGGAAAAGGCATTACAGTATTTCATAGAACGAGCATTCGTAGCACTTTGTGTATCGGACTCGAGAAAGGAGAGGATAAAGAGAGATAGAGAGCGAGCGAACGAGAGAGAGAGAGAGAGAGAGAGGTAAAAAAAAAAAGATAAAAAGAATTCGTCTTAGAGAGATCAACAAGTGGAACGTTTGACGGTAACAATGGCACCTAATTTATCGACTATTTTTAACATCCTGACCCCTGGCTCCTTCCAATCGTCAAAACGACCTTTGACGTTAGCAATACAGCGCGTCCGTGGCAAGAAGAAAAAAAAAAATATATATATATATATATATATATATATATGTATCTCTGGATTATGTACGTTCGTATAGCTAAAATCAACTCACTGCTTCTCGATCACGCCACTACGCTTTCGTTTCTTTAACTCGAAAATTTTGCGATCGCTCCTGTGTTGTATTTTGTTTATTTTTTACGCATTTATTTACTTATTTCTTCCTTGTTATTCTCTCCTCCCCCTCTCTTTCTACCTTTCGCTTTTCTTTGTTTCCTTTCTCTTTCTTTCTTTCTTTCTTTCTTTCTTTTTATCTTTCAAAGAACACGCTTCCGTTCGTCCAATTTTTTTCGCGAGCTCGCTGCTAACGAAAGATTCGACGTCTATTTTTTCTCTTTCTGTTTTTATCTGTTTTTTTCTTTTTTTTTTTTTTTTTTTTTTTTTTTTTTTTTTTTTTTTTTTATAAGAGGAATCTTCGATGCGATCGTCGATTCAAACACGTCGTTCCGTATAAAAAAAAAAAAAGAAAAAAATAAAATAAAAGAAAAAGAAAAACGGCGAATTCGCGTTAAAAAGTAAAACGAAAATGATAACGTTAACAATTTCAAGAGAAGATATTTTCTCATAGGAAATCTCTCGATTCTTTTTTCATTTCTTTTATTTTTTCTTTTTTTTTTATATATATATATATATATATATATATATATATATATTTTCTCTTCTCGTTTTCCTTGTTCTCGAGCGTTTAACGCGGGCTTTGTTAAACGTGTGTCGTAGAGGACTATTAATAAATGTCCGTTCGGTCGTTGCGAGAAATGTAAACTGATGGATCAGCGACAAATGTTCCAGTGGATGCCAAGAAGAAGAAGAAGAAGAAGAGGAGAAGGAAGAAGAAGATTTTGCGCAAATCTGCGTTCTCGTAGTTTCGATAAAATAGAAACGTTGTTGTGCTTCGAAAAAAATAATGAATGGTATCCGAATAAATGGATGGATGGATTGGATGGAGGGATTCGAATGGAAACTAAGAAACTCGTATAAACATTGTGTAAATTGAAAACTTTGCGATCGACATAGAGTTGACAAATGGGAGGAAAGAAGGAATGAATGAAAAAGAAACTTTCCCTTTTCTTCGGGTTGTTCTTTTGTTCTCCCTCCTTTTTTTTTCTTCTTCTTCTTCTTCTCGTCTTCTTCTTATCTTCTTCTTCTTCTTCTTCTTTTCTTCTTCTTTTCGCTCGCGCTAAGAAAACGCATTTAGGGTTTTTAACACGCGCCAGTGACTTCCGACGAATCGGAAAGGTTAAATTCGTATAGACGAAACTCGTGACGAAAGAAGAAACGTTTGCGTCGGCGTCGGCGTCGCCGTGCGTCGGGACGACAAAATAGCCGGATGCTCCGCGAGGCCGAACCTGAAATAAGTCCGTGACTCGTGCAATCAGAGAGGATAGAATCTGATTGGAAACTTCCTATACGATAAGTCGTACAATTTATGTTACCGAACGTGTCTTCCTGTCCTTTTAAACCCCTACCACCCACCCCTACCCTCTTCCTTTACCCTCCCCGTACTAAATTCACCTCTAAGAAACATCCAAAGTTTCTTACCTATGATACGCTACGGGATAATGCCTTTATAAAAATATAACTTCGATCGGCGATCTAGAAACGATTGATCGAAAAGAAACGAACATTTTTGTTCCGAGATATTCAATCAATGAATTTTATAATTGATTTTATAATTGATAACTTAGGCGACTAACGAATGTATTATAAATATTGTAGAATCGTTGATTGTTATTACTGCCGAATACGTTCGTTTTGACATTATTATCAGATCGTATATATGTATAGGAATAAATATATACATAAATATATATTTATTTATTCGTTTGTTCTGATAATTATGTATCTCTTGTGTGCACATCTTACTAAGTCTCTATCTCTCTCTCTCTCTCTCTCTCTCTCTCTCTCTATTTACACATCTACGGATATTTCATTTACATTTCTCACATATCTACAATAAATATACCCATAAGGGTGTTCCAGTCGCTAAACATAATGTAAATCGTTGTCGAAGAGCCCCGAAAGCTGATCGTTCAGTGGTGAATATCGGGGTGGTGCACACTTTGATGTCGAGACCAAAGACAAACTTCTTAGCCCAACGTACTCTAATTGTTCAACGAATGTTCAAGGGAGTCTAATTTGCAATTCAAGAACTTCGGAAGTACGCCCTTCGAGTTCTCAAGCACGTTGAGAGAGAGAGACCGAAAGACGGAGAGAAAGAGAGAATGATAGAGAGAGGGAGAGAGTGAGAGAGTGAGAGAGAGAGAGAGAGAGAGAGAAAGAGAGAAAGCTCTAAACTACTAACTTTACTCCGCTGATGCATCGTACCTGAAAATAGAAGTGCAACGACATCGCGGATGAAGAAGAAGATCTTGACATTGTCTTGGTGTCTTTCATTCGGCCTACGTTTAAAGTAGGAAGAAGACAAGCAGAACGGTTAAAAGTGACACAAAAGTTACTAACATCAACGGGATATCTCTTAAAATAATTAAATCCACTATTCAAGGATTAGATTCGACTTTCCTTCGTTTAGAATAAAACACGTATCTCTATATACTATATATCTTCGTCATAAGATTTACTTTGGCACGATATGAGGAACGAGTAATTCGTCTAACATCTATGTATACGTATCTAATCTATGCATATATGTATATATATATATATTTGTATGTATGTATGTATGTATATATAGAGGTATATATAAAACGCACGTACGTGTAAGATTGCATTAGCGGCTTCGCCTAAACTATTTATTAACGATGACAAATTTACCTTTCCGTCATATGCTACATATCTTACTCATGTCGTTAAATATGATGAAATTATTTAACCGAAAATATGTATTCCAGACTATATAAGTGTTATTATATTTATATCTAATTATTGAAATCCACAAGGGGGTTATGGGTGGATGAACAATTATTTTCGATCTTGAATAATAAAGATCCAAAAGATCCAAAAGAAAAGGGAGAGGAACGTTCTCAACCATTTCTATTTTGATCCATTCTTAATATTCGATTGATCTATTTAAAGGTAATAAAAAAAAAAAAAAAAAAAAAAAAAAGAAAAAGAAGAAAATAAAAATGAAAAAAAATTACAACGAACAATGGAACAATCGATAACACTTTAAAATAGCTTACAATCTCGATTTCACATTTCACGAAACTCTTCTTCTTGTTTGTTTGTTTGTTTGTTTGACGAGGCAAATATAAAAAGGTAAAGAACAAAGAAGAAGAAAAATAATAATAATAATAATAATAATAATAATAATAATAATAATAATAATAAGAGGGAAACAAACGGACGAACGAAAAAAGAAAAATAGAATTGTCGCGAGAGTGAACGCGCATTATATTTGTTAAACTGCATGACACTGCATTCTGAGTTAGTATTAATAGTATCCGATGCGCCTCGGTGAGCTTCCCTCCGTGAAGGCAAAAAGCCGAGTGCAGTCTCTCGTGATCCGTGCGAGGATGAGCTTTAACGAAAACTATACCGTACTTATTTTACAGGCATGGAGCAGTTCGAGCAACTGCTAACGTGCGCGA
>OU426858.1:6993926-7018926 GCA_911387685.1 Dolichovespula media
ATCAATACCATTAAGCCGTCAAAGCGGGTTATTAATCTGATTTCGCATGGCGAGTATACTCTCGCGAGCAGGTGTTTTACGCTCGTCGAACTTTATCTCGCAGCGATGCAAATAAAATCGTTCACGGATACATACATATATATATATATATATATACATATACGGATATATACATATATATATATATATATATATATATATATATATATATATATTCCACCAAAATACAAATAAAACTTGATATCACGTTTATATACACTGTGATCCGTGTCAATCTCAATTTTTGTGCAACATATACCGCGATGACCCGCGTCTAAACGATTTCTTTGTCTCGAAGAAAAGAAAATGAAAAGAAAAAAAATAAAAATAAAAATGCATTCTTTACTTTTACATTTTTTTTTAAGCAGGTTTTCGAAGAACGACAATAAAGGGTATGTCTGTGAAAACGATCGCTGATAATTATTTCCTATTAGAACAAAATTTTCTCTTTTACTTATCGTCCGATATGCTCGTTAAGTTCTATTCTAAACACGTTTAAGTATTGACGTAGTTTTATAAAGACGAAAGATAAAGACAGATATTTTCGTTACGTTGAATATGATCGATCGAGTGAAAAAAAAATTAACGAGATGATGATCTGACTACTTTGATTCACCCAGTATATTCTGTTCCTATTACGTGATTGAAAATATTCGATGCAAATTATCGTACTTCAAAGAGCTCTCTCTCTCTCTCTCTCTCTCTCTCTCTCTCTCTCTCTCTCTCATTCTCTCTCACGGATGATCGGAACTTTGCGTTTGGAATTTTGAAAGGATTCGATAAAACATCGTAAGAAATCCAAACGCGTACATTTATGCCCTATATAATTTGATATATATATATATATATATATATATATATATATACGTCTATGTATGTATGTATATACATATACATGCACGTACATACATATGTATCTTGTTTCATATATGTAAGATACATACGTTGAAAATTCGATAGAACACGTTCACTAATCAAATTATACCGTTTCGATCGTTAATGCTAATCTCTGTTACGACCTAACAGGGTGTTCAAGCCTTCCCTACCAACGTTACGCTACAACGATTTTTGGAGTTGCACATAGAAATCACAGGGGAATTGCCAGATCCAACCAGTGGTCAGACCATGGAACGATGCGGCGTCTGCTCCGAAAAGAGCTACTGTTCCCTCTGCGTCCATTGCGAGAAGAAATGTTGTCCTGAGTGCAAGGACGCCCATATGGACATCCTCAGACGTGAAATAACTCGTATAAACTCGCAGGTAAGGGAAAAAAAAAAAAAGCAAAAAAAAATTAAATAAAATATCATCATTCCCCATGACACGATCGATTTTTTAGATCACTTTATACGACGACCTGTCCAAATATATTTTCAGACTCTATTCAAATCTTCGTACCTGTTATTTTTATTGTTATTAATATTATTATTATCATCAATTAATTATATTTCATTCGGAGTGAATCGAATAAATTCATTGCTTCGCCTCATTTTTCGTTTACCATCGAGTCGCGTGTATAAAAAAAAAAAAAGAAAAAAGAAAAAAAAAGAAAGAAGAAAAATTGCGTTTTCGGGTTAATTTGAAGAACAAAAAAAGGAAAAGAGAAGATTACTAGATTTAAAGAAGTAATCGTTTAAGAAAGCAAAAAAAAAAAGAGAAATAATCGTTAGATCGTCATCGCTTTGTAGATTTGTTTCGTTTAAATCCAACAGTTTTTTTGTTTCTTTTGTTAAATAACGACAATTCTATATGGAATCTTTTCTCTTTTTTTTATTTTTACTTCGATATTCTAATGGGATAATGACGATTCGAAAAATTGTTCAAAAAGGTCTAATCAAGTCAATGGACGATTCTTCAAATGTTTGATACGCAATTTTTTCAATCCGTTGTACGTGCGAGAAGACTTCTCTAGAGTAGAAAAAAAAAATAATAATAATAATAATTTTGTCGTAATGACGTTAACGAAGATAGATCGATCGAGACATAAAGTTTGATTTTTACGAGATCTTTAGAAACAAGATCGTGGTGTCTACCCTCAAAATTTTGCCAAGACTTTGGAGGACGTCTAAAATTGCAGCGTCAAAATTTTGCGATACGTCCAAGTTTTTCCGGCTGCCGCTCGAATGTGCTCGAACGAAATCGTGGATAGAATTTAATCGGGATCTCTCCTAATGCGGACTCGACGTCCTGTTTGTTTCAAAGTGCATACGTCATCGAAAATGACGACGACGACGACGACGACGACACTGACGACGAAATATCGACATATGTGACTATATCTATATCCCCCTACCCCCTCGCTCTCTCCCAACAAAACACTGATTCACGATTATTTCCACGCGATGGAATAAATTTTCCAACCATTTCGACACGTTTCCTTCATAAATTCAATTATTTCGTCGAATCTTAAAAATACGCTAGATTCTTCTTTCGTATTACGCGAGAATATACTTTCCTCTTGTCGTAATTTAGCGTAATTAATAAGTGCGCGCGTGTGTGTATGTGTGTATGTGTATCTGTGTGCATGTGTGTGTGTGTGTGTGTGTGTGTGTGTGTGTGTGTGTGTGTGTGTGTGTGTGTGTGTGTGTGTGTGTGTGTGTGTGTGTGTGTGTGTGTGTGTGTGTGTGTGTGTGTGTGTGTGTGTGTGTGTGTGTGTGTGTGTGTGTGTGTGTGTGTGTGTGATGTATGGACGACGATGCATCTAGCACGATGCAACGCGAGATAAAATATCTGAAAAAAAATACATATATATACATATACATACATACATATATATATATATATATATACACATATCACATTACCGTTCTATTTATTACATACGACGTGAGAAATGTAAACAATCATTAACGTCGTAAAGTCGATTTAAGTTCTATCGCGTTATTATTTTTCTTTTCTGCCTTTCTTTTTTTGTTTTCTTCTTTTTTCTTTGTTTCCTTGTCTCCTTTCCTCGAAGAGTACGTACACGTATGAATAAAGCGTAATAATAAACGACGCAATATGCATAGAGAAAATTAAACGAATTATCTACACCTTATGTACCGCAATGCAGAAAGGGTGAAAATTGTCGCTAAATAGGTAGAAAGTTATATATCCAACGGAATAAAGTGATACATACATATGCATGTATATGTGATATATATATATATATATATATATATATATATATATATATCACGTAATTCTATTTTCACGTACATACATATGTACGCGCTTGGTAAAAGTAACATACTGTAGGTACTTTAACGGGCTATCCTGAAACTTCTTTTCGCGAAGCGACTCTGAAAGTAGGAATAACGTTAGAGAAAGAGAGAGAGAGAGAGAGAGAGAGAGAGAGAGACGGAGAAAAAAGGAAGGAAAAATAGAAGAAAAGGTTATAGCAAGAAAGGATGCTCGTAGTACACAAAGCATGGCTCGCACGTGTATTTTATGAAGACTCGTTTACGAAAGGGAATCTCAACGACTTACCTCGTCCTCCTTCTCCTCCTTCTCCCCCTCCTTCCCCTCCTCTATCACCACCTCCTCCTTTTCCTTCGGTGGTAACACATTTTCAGGGAATTTCTCTTCTACGTTGCCAGGAGGATCGTAGCTGCAGACAATATAGATCTGTCCGGTCGGAGTAGTGACCATTCCGAATCCCATAAATTTCGTTTCCTTCCATACCAGCTGCGTAAAATGACGTACCGCCTTTAAATTTGCTTGGGATTCCTCGTATTCGTAATATTTATTTTCCTGATACCTATGTATGACGAATCACGTAACGTATCGTAATAATCGATTTTTTCAAACGTACGTATCCTATAATCGCGAAGGGATAGAAGAAAGGAATGAAAAATAACAATTTTTGATGGATCTCGAGGGACGAGCCGAAGGCTTTTCGATTTAGAAAAAAAAAAAAAAAAAAAAAAAACGAACCACCATAGAGAACTCGTTCGTTAAATCATATAGAGAACTTTCGATTTTACTATGTATATTATCGATTAACGTAACGCGTCCTCGTTGAAACATTTCACGATTAGAGTATAAATAATATATATATATATATATATATATATATATATATGTGTGTGTGTGTGTGTTACGATAAAGAGACGCGATATTAGAAATAACGAAACGAAAGGGGAAAAAGAATCGTCGTTAGAAAATTATTTCGTTATATTAACCAAGAGTCAACAGCCTCGACGACGGGTCCGGAACGACTAACGTCCCCGATGAAAGCGACGTATACGTTCTCTCCGTAATGTTGTGTTTTCCTACGAGCTGTGTCACCTTTTTTCGCCAAATAAGTCGCCCATACGTTGGCATATTTGTTAAGCTGTAAACAAAGACGTTCCGATTCGTACACAAATAACGTCGACCTTTATAGACGAGATTCAAACTTGACCTTCGTACGATTATCGTCATATAATTACGAATCAAAGCTTTTATTAACACGATATTAAATTATTTAATAATAACGCGTGGAAATTTATTTCCTTAAAACGACATCGTATTTTATTCGTTAATATCAAAACGAACGATCGTACGTAATGATAAATAACACGGAGAAGTAATAATAACGTTTGACCGTCGGATTTAAATCATTTAATCTATCTTCTGGAGTATTATTAAACCATAGAGTTAAAGTTCTTCTAGCCACCCACCTCCACCCCCTCACCCGCAACCAACCCGTTAGTGGCTCTATCACGAATAATTAATTTTACCCGATAAATCAGATTTATGCGTCCCATAGTCGAAGTCTTTATTGGCCGGTATTAAATCACCGAAAGGATAAGCGTTTCCACCAACGTATACCTAATGACTCTAATTATCTCTCTCTCTCTCTCTCTCTCTCTCTCTCTCTCTCTCTCTCTCTCTCTCTCGTAGATGTTATAACGATGATATAAATCGAACGGGAACGTGTATATGACCGGAACGCATGCAAAAAAAGTCAAGGAAACGTACATACGTATTTATATATATATGTGTGTGTGTGTGTGTGTGTGTGTGTGTGTGTGTGTGTGTGTGTAATACCTTTGGCACAATTTGAAGTGGTTCAGATCCATGAATGGCTCGGTAACGATTGTGTGCGTCCAAGCAATCCTCTATGAATTTTCTACGCATGAAAAACAAATATCCTTTCATACGTTGCAACCGAAACGGACTATGGATCTAAATGTAGAACTCACTCCATCGTCGACGAAACAGCTTGGTGCCTTACGAAGCGAGATACGAACCAGAACTTTCTTTTACGTCATCTTCGAGAACGGTGAGCGTTAGGTTACCTCGTAGAAACGTTGAGACATTTCGATTCAAGAAAACAACAGAGGGATGTATCTGCTGTATGTGTGTGCGCGCGCTCGTGCACGTATACATGCGTCCGTATCTGTGTCTATGCATCTATGTTCATATATAACGGAGTGAACTCAAATCGAATTGATTTCTAAAAATAAATTGAACGAAGACACGGTTATCCGTAGAGTATAATGATCAATAATAGATTACCGAGAAACTTCTGCGAGGAAAAAAAAAAAAAAAGAAAAAAAAAGAAAACTGATGAAGAATCAAAAGGCCAACATTTTTGGACAATTTTTATTATTACTTCTTTAAATGTGAATATTTTTTTTTTCTGAAATGTGATGTATATATATATATATATATATATATATATATATATATATATATATATATATATATATATATGTATGTATTTTTTTAGTGTATGTATATACATATATTCTATCTCCTTTCTCGTTAAATTAACAAACGTATCTTTTTCTCTTTCTTAATTTTTTTTTTTTTTTTTTTTTAATTTAATTCAAACGCATCCTAATTTTCTAGGTCCGAAGAGGTCTCCATAGGCTGCAAGATGCCCTGGCATTGGTAGAAAAAAATACGTTGGGTCTGCAAACTAATTGTGCCGCGGTTGCCGAGGAAGTAGACGAGATTTATAGAAGATTGAGCAAAGCTTTAAAAGACCGAACGGAATATCTACGCAACGAGGTCGACCGGTACTTAGGTACCGAGCTACGTGGTCTGATACAACTCAAAGAGAATCTCGAATTGGAAATCGCTAACATTCAAAGTAACTGCGATTTGGCAGAGGCTCACATCAATGAGAATGTTCCTTGGGACGACTCGGAGCTTCTCGATACGAAAGAACTCTTTCTACGTACGGTGGAATTCATCAGGTTTGTCTAAATTATATTTTAATCGAGAATTCGAGCGCATATACGCGTGTATATATATATATATCCATTTCTGGCCGTTTGAAATTATTATCGAAAAATTTGGCCACGCGGACAAATGATCTTTCTTTCTTTTCTTTTTTGAACTAAAAGAGATAGAAGGAAAGAAAGGAAATATTAAAGATTTCATTTCCTTTTTCGTTCTTTCGTTTTTGAATTTTTCCACGAAATTCCTACCAAAAAAAAAAAAAAAAAGAAAAGAAAAGTTCCTTTTTCTTTGTTTATTTCTCACGTATTTGTCTCGTTGTAACGATATTAGAAATTTCGAGTACGAAGCCGGGGATTACAGTAGAAGAGTGCGCTTCATGATGGCCCACGATCCAAACCAATTAGTTCTTCACGTGGCCGGTTATGGGGAGCTCAACATCAAACCGGAAAGCGGTAGCGGAGGATTGTTAGGTAGTTCGAGCAGTTTAGCACCCCCAGGTGGTTCTCCGGGACTTATGAGGAGCAAGAGCGATCATCGTCTTGCTTCGCAGTATCGACAGCAAGAAGAGGAACGACTGGCCAGGAATCGATACGTTCCTGAATACGAGTAATTATCGTCCATTCGATTCTGCCAATAAAGATTATATATGATCATATATATATATATATATATATATATATATATATATGATTATATATTGATCATATATATATGTAAATCATAGAACGTTTAATCTCGATCATCGATAAAATTAATACCTTCCTCTCTCTCTCTCTCTCTCTCTCTCTCTCTCTCTCTCTCTCTCTCTCTCTCTCTCTTTCTCTTTTTCTCTCTTTCTTCTTTTCTTTCATTTTTTTCTCATTTTCCTATGCATATACATAAGCGCATAATGTACGTATGACACATATATATGTCTGTCTGTGTGTGTGTGTGTGTGTGTGTGTGTGTACGTGAATATGTACATATAGGATATTTCATGAGAAAGAGAAATACTTAACGAGAACGTGGCTTCGTAAAAAATGTATTTAAGCCCGGACGGGAATTACGTTGGTCCATTGCCAAGTGGCGCTCGAGAGAGAAAGAGAGAGAGAGAGAGAGAGAGAGAGAGAGTATATTTTTCAGAGTGTCCCACATATCTGCTCCAGCATAAGTTATAAATACGCTACCGTACCTCTTCATTCGACTTTTCTACGTCCCTTTTCTATCCTTACCAATGTTCGTCTTTCTCTCTCTCTCTCTCTCTCTCTCTCTCTCTCTCTCTCTCCCTCTCTCCTCTTTTCTTTCATTTTGTTCTATCAAATACTATCGGTGCAACAGCCTACTATTACTGATCCAGTCTTATTGCCGTGGATATTTCTTTTAGAATTGTTTGGGACAAAATTTTTTTCCCTACAACGTCGCTCCCCCCCCCCCCCCCCCCCCCCCCCCCCCCCCCCCCACAACTCCCCACGCCATTCCATTCTATCCCACGGGAACATAGTATAACGTGGACCATTTAATTGTTAGCGCTTTAATGTAATTTCCCGTGGTTAGAACGTTGCCAACAAAGCCGTTATGTTAAATGGCCTCGTCAGAATGTAAATTAAAAGCCGGGAGAGCAAGCAAGTATGTAACACCAACAGCATCACGTTATATTATATATATTCAGTAATTCACGTCGCGCGGAATTTTTTTTAATGCGAATCGTATGTCGGTAGAATGATATTAAACTCGTACCAATCGACAATCTCGTTTGTCCGAATATATAAAAAAAAAAAAATAAAAATTAAGAGAGATATAAAATAGAGAAAGAGAGAGAGAGAGAGAGAGAGAGAGAGAGAGAGACGATTAATCGATCTGAATTATGTCAATAAATAATATTACGATTAATAATACCAATTAATAACATTACAATCAATATTGCAATTACTAATACTAATTATTAACATTACAATTGATATTCCAAATTAATAATACAAATTGATAACATTAAAATTAATATTACAATTAATAACAATAAATAATATTACAATAAGTACGATTTATATTATACCACGGTATATGATATAAATACTGATTAATAAGATTACGATTAATATTAGAATTGATAAGAATAAATAATATTACAATAAATATAATTAATATTATACCAAGGTATATGATATAAATACTGATTAATAAGATTACGATTAATATTAGAATTGATAACAATAAATATAATTAATATTATACCACGGTATATGTTTTCGATTAACACGAATTTCGATAGTACGAGGAACGAATTAATCACGTTTGTAGGGCTAGTTTAAGTATACACGGTACATATGGTACATAATAATTATTCGGTACATGACATTGCGTATATGATAATCATTGGGGAAAGGGTGAGGGGGTAAAAGAATTTGATCGTAACAAAATAAAAATTTCAGATACGATGCACCGGAATACGATGCACCGAGGAACAAGTCACGTTATAGGAGCCGCTTTATGAGGCATCGCGACGGTGACGATTCCGATGGCGATTCGAGATCAACGGTGAGATTCACGTCTACGCCACAGGAATCTGGATTGCGTGAGCGCGTATTGGACACGGAGGATGCCGCCCGGGGACCATTGTCCGGTATATTCCGTTTGACGGATTCACCGCGCGTCATGAAGAAGCTACAAGAGTGCGAGAGGGCCGGCAAGAGGAAGAAGGAGGAATCGGCTCAGCCGGTGCAACCGCAAACACCGAAACCTCAGGTTAGCCCGAATCCAAAATGTAGAATTTCGAACGGTTCGAACGGATGGCGAGATGAATGAATTAGAGAGAAAGAAATAATATAGTACTCGCTCTCTCTCTCTCTCTCTCTCTCTCTCTCTCTCTCTATTTTTCTCTCTTTTTTCTCGAAGATCTCTTTTGTATCTCGATGTCGAGTGTGGTCTCGAGAAGGAGAAAAATATGTCGAGTGCGACTCGATGAGATCCATTAACGAGTATTGTACCCTCGTTGTGTACATACGGTTAACGGCGTCTAATTAGACACACTCGGCACGTATACGTTCGTAGTTATTATCGACGTACAAGATACGAAAAGCCTGCCAACCGGGGATTACAAAACGGGGTATGAAAGATGGTTTAGTTTGAAAAAAAGTCAAACCTATTTGATCCCATTTCGTACGTACGTGTAGGTACAAGTTAGAATAGCACCGACGGCAATGGCGAGACAAGTCAGCGAGGACGACGAAATTTCCAGGATCAAGAAGCAGAACAAGAACGCGGCACAGCCGACGGTGGAAACGGTGGAGGAACGGCAGCCGCAAGCACCGCCAACGGCAGCGGCGGCGGCAGCGGCGGCGGCGGCAGCGGCGGCGGCCGCCGCGGCCGCGGCCGCACATCCACAAGCGAGAGAACCACCACCGACGGAACGTGAAGCGGAGGAAGCTGCGGTCAGAAGACCACCCACGATCGCGAGGTATTAATGCTACCCCGAATGCGAACTAGGTCGACCATTTCTTTTGAATTTAAACCTGCCATTAACGTTTCCGAAAGTATGAGAAAGAACAAAAAAAAAAAGAAAAAAAAAGAAAAAAAAAACGAAAAGGAGAAAGAAAGATAGAAAGAAAAGACAAAAACTATACGCGCGTACAATATAATAATCTCTTATACCTCATTGGCCCTTTTGACATGTCACACGCGTAAGTAAAACATTTTTCACCGTTCTCGTTTGACGAATGTGGTGGAATACATTATTCTTCGATGGAAAAATTTGTATTTATTAAACTTTACATGTATACGCTTTTTTCTTTTTTTTTTTTTTTCTTTTTTTTATTTTTCATTTTTTTTTGTTTTTTTTATTTCTTTTTTTTTCGGAACGATAGGAGAACGTCAAGTGACACCCACGCTCCCGCAACTAGAAGCGCTTCCTCGGACTCTAGCACTGGCTCCGAGAGTTCAACGGGATCGGGAATTCGTAGCACGGGCGCCCCATTCACCGCCGAGGAAATGAAACAAAAATATCTGTCGAGAGCACCACCAACGAATACGACCACGAGCACGGTCACCGCCAGCTCCGGCAGAGATTCCACGGCTAGCAGTGTTCCCGCATCGAGGCCCTTCCAAAGCCGATTCTTAGGAACAGGTTGATAAAACGTGACTCTTGAATTCCTATGAAACTCTCTCCCTGTTACATTGTGATATATATTTTCACGTTGCGTAATGTATTTAATACGAATATACCGAAACCTCATCACTGTAAAAATCCCCTATAAGGCAGTGGGGGAAAAAGAAACAAAAAAGAAAGAGAAAACGTTGTTATAACGCGTGTGAACATTTAGATTGTACATTACATAATATATATATATATACATATCCAGGTACATAGAGAGCTCTTATCATCATTGATTCGTATTAAACGGGATGTTGTTGTAACGCTCGTAGAATTTTTTTCTTTCATTGTGAACGTAGCGTCGCCAAGTTGCATTGAGACTTTTTATTATTCCCGGTGTGTTTCGAAATGGGAAAAGGAAATGAGAGGGAACGATATATTAAAGGGAAATAATGAAGGTAGAAGGGAACTTAACGTATCCAAAGACAAAACGAGAAATAAGAAAAAAAAGAAAAGTAAAGAAAAGAAAAAAGAAAAAAGAAAAAAAAAAGAAAGAAAGAAAGAATCGATGTAAGGAAAGGAAATAATGCAATAAAGGTAAAATCTAGCGAAATGTATTTCGTGCTTTTGCGAAAGACACACACACATATATAATATATATATATATATATATATATATATATATATGTATAAATAAAATATATACACCTTGTAGATTAGAAGAAGCTCATATCTATTCCTATACATATATATATATATACACACACATATATACACATGCATAAACAATATCCTTAGAAATTTATTTAACGCAAGTGTGATTGAGCCGAAGCTCGTTGGACCTTGTCTTTCTTTTTTTTTTTCTTCATATTTTTAGGTAATCGCGCGGCACCCCCGCCACCGTCAACAACGACACAGTCGAGCAGAGAGGAAACAACGACTACAACGACGAAGAAGAAGGACGACGACGAGGATGACGACGACGAGGAGACGAGCAGTTCATCCGAGGAAACAGAATCCGAGACCGAGGAGGAGTCGGAAACTGACACTCATACGACCCCGACTACGTCGAGCATCCCGTCCTCGACACATCAGGATCGTCAAAGAAACGATGCAGCCATGGCACGAACCGACATAGGTGCATTGCTTGCACGTAGTGCCGAGGCCCGACGTGGAAGCAAGGAGGACTCGCCCTCGACCAGGCAAGTACCATAAATCGATCAATCGATCCTAATTTTTATTCTTAAATTATCAATTTTTCTTTCTTTCTTTCTTTCTTTTTTTTTTTTTACCACTCAACGACCAATTCTTTTTCTTTTTGTTCTCTTCTTTTTTTCTTTCTTTAAATCGAACACAATGTCATTCAATTTCTTCGACGATAAATAAATATCACAATCCATTTCAATGTGCAACCCTTTGAAAACGATCAAAACGGATATTCCTTATCAATTTTACATATTAACGGACGATAATAGCAATGGAAACGGATTGTCGTAAATTCAAATGGATATTAATCATACGAACGTCGACAATAGTTTTCCATCGACCCTTTTCTCGCACCCTTCTCGTCCTCAACACCCCCGCCCCAGGCCTCACCCATTCCCCGCTCACACCGCGCCATCCCTCACCCTCATACATTTATCTCGATTTCGATTTTAACGAGTGACGTTTCGGTGAAATTTCGCGAAAATAAAACAAGATTTTTCGACGCGTTGAAAATTGGATGACCATTGGTGTGTGTGTGTGTGTGTGTGTGTGTGTATACCAGTAGAGATATGTATACAACGAAAAAAAGATTCCACCCCGCGGAACGAACGTTCGCCGACGCGATAAAGTCGACAGATTTTTACGCGACAAGAGACCCGCGTCAGTTTGCTTTTTTCAAATAAACCATGACTGACATCGGTCAAAGTTGTAAAATCGTATCGGCGAAACGTTATCTCGCGGTAACCGAGACCATGCCATTTCTCTTTCTTTTTCTTTTTTTTTTTTTTTTTTTTTGTTGTTGCTGTTGTTGTGTTAAACACACGAAAACCGTACGTACGTTCACCTCCTTTCTTGTCATCTCGTTTTACGTGTTCTTAATCGTCTCTGAAGAAAAATAAATAAAAAAAAAAAAAAAAAAAAAAAAAAAACGATAGGACGATACGAAAAGAGTAAAAGGTAGAAAAAAAATATAATATGTAATACTTAAAAAAAAAAAAAAAAAGGAAAAAAATAAAAGAAGAATATGTACTTGGTCGTAGTACATTAACAGGCTCGAAAACTTAACCCAATGTGGTGTTAAACAAGCACGGCCACGTTAATAATTAACGATGACTATCAATCGTATACACGTCTACCACCCGCCACGACGATAAATCGTGTTAACCCGTCAAATTTTGTTTTCTTCAATCAAAACCGGATATCGATACACGCGTACGGTCGCGATATCGAAGACAATTTTTTTTCAATCATTCATTCGTTCGTTCGTTCGTTCGTTCGTTCGTTCGTTCGTTCGTTCGTTCGTTCATTCGCCAGGCGAGAATGCGAAAGGAATAAAAGAAAAAAAGAAAGATCAATCGATATATCGCGATAGTAATAAAGGAAAAAAAATAAAGAAAATAACCAAAGTAAAAAGTAAAAAGTAACAAAAAAATGGATGAGGAAAAGAAAGAATGACGAGGAGGTAACGAAGTATTTAATAAAAGGAAAAAGAAAAGGGATATGAAGGGATATGAAGTAACGAGTACGAAAGGGATATTCGAAAGAGAGAAAAGAACGAAAGAGGAAATTCGAAAGGAAGGAATAAAGTTATAGAGCTAGAGGATAGATATAGATAGAGAACGAGAGATAGATAGATAGAGAGATAGAGAGAGAGAGAGAGAGAGAGAAATTCCACTGAAGCAAAAAAGAATAGAATCGATCGATCGATCTAATTGTTAGGTATTCGACGCCGAGGGGAAGTCCCGGGCATATAGTGACGAGCCCTACGAGCCCGCTGACGATGACGACTACGAGTGGCTCGACGATGACCGGAAGTGGTGCCGGAAGTGGCGTTCCTATATCCTCTACCGGTGGCTACTCCTCCAGCAGGTTCGTAAATAAGACGTCCGTATTAAACGACGATGACGTTGTTGCCGAGTTCGATGACGATGACGTAAAGTCGGGAAGAAAAAATCGTATTATGCATGACATACGTCTGAAACGTGAACGTTCGTTTGGTCCCGTTTATATGGGGGACGATGATATTAGGACGTTTTTAAAGATATTGTCCGATAAAGAAGTCCTCGTTATCGGGAGATCGGCCGACGATAAAAAAATTTGTCGCGATAATAATGCCTAACGAGGACGTTAATCGATCGAGCGACCTCGTTAGACCGGAAGTCGATTACGTTGATACGATAACATCGACGATGACAATGACGAAAATGACGGCGACTATTACGACGGCTACGACGACGATTACGTTGACGACATTGACGAATACCACCAATACCTCATCTCATTCCTCATCCCGATCCGTGAATAGTATCACTGACCGTCGTCTCGAGGGTAGCAATCACGAGGCCGGCGAGCACCAACGCGAGGACGTTGTCATCGACGGTCGTAAGGTGAACGGCTCGACGACCGTTTCTGAGAAACTCGAGGAGGAGAAGACGAGAGAGTATAAGACTGATAAGGACGGTGAAGATGAAGAGGACGATGATGAGGAGGAGGAGGAGGAGGAGGAGGAGGATGTAGTGGAGGATGGCAGTGAAAAAGCGGATGGTCGTTTGAAGGAAGATGGAGAAGAGGAAGAATCCGTAGCCGGGGACGAATCTACTTCGGATTCGATGGAGGACGAGGACGAAAGGACGGTGATCAGCGTTCACAAAGGATCGGACAGCGAGAGAACGGCACGTAGTTCCTCGCTACTCTCCGATCGAAGTAACGGTGATGAGCTCTTCGACGATAACGGTTGGCTCGTTACCGATCAGGAATTACAAACGAACGAAACTAAGAGATCGTCGAAGAACGAAGGGGAATCAAATTCGTCGTTCGTCTTAGAGGACGACGGGACGTACGAGAGCATCGGGGAATCGGCATCAACATCAACATCAACATCAACGACAATGGAGGAAACGAAAAATGAGGAAAACGTTACGAGTACCTCCCGGAAGACACCCGAAAGTTCCTACAGGAACAGAGGATACAGGCAGAGCAGTATTGGGAAAAATGGTTGGTTGATCTCGGACGAGTCCGAGAGCGAATCCGATAGGGCGATATCCCCGGCAGGCTCGACTAACAATACGGACAACGTTAGAAACGAAGAGGACGTCGAGATGAACGTAGAGGTCGATAATGTAGGATCGGTAGAATCTAAAAGGGACGATCGTAGGAACATCGGAGAGAACGGATGGATGATTGTTAACGAGGACGAGTCGTCGTCCATTGGCGGTGTCACGAATTTATCGGGATATAAAGATCCCGCTACTACTACTACTACTACTACTACTACTACTACTACTACTACAACGGATAATACGGATTTAAAGAGAGGAAGATCGAGCACGATCCGTTCCCAAACGACCACCGACCTCGTAACGAGAGCTAACGTCGAGAACGGCGCGTTAATCGCGAACGCTAACCTTACTAAAGAAACTGAAAGATCCGACGAGCACGAAGATGCGACCGATGTCGATATCAGTATACCGATGCAGATGGTAACCACCGTCTTCTGTGTGTCCGTACTGTGTTACAGTGTTCTAATGAACCTTTTCCTTTAATCATTGCTCACACACACACACACACACACACACACACACACACACACACACACACACACACACACACACATATCCCATTCATTACCATTCTCCATCGTTCTCCCTAGCCTGACTTTCGTCTGTTTCCCCACACCCCCTCCCAACCCCCGACCCCATCGTTCCCGCTACCACCCTATTCGCAACCCCCCATTTTCACCGGATTCCTTCAATGGTCGCGGCGGTTTTGCGTGTTAAATATTTTACCTTGCCAAATGAAACCAACGAATATAACCTGTTTACCTACGAACTTCCCTTACCGTAGGAAAGTTTATTCCCAATGGAATAGTTTAGTCAGCCGCGTCCCGTTCGGTTGGCCCGCGCAATTCAATTCTTTTATTTTTTTCATTTTTCTTTTGTTCTCCTCTTTTTCTCTCGTTTAAAATGGAATAGAAATTGAGAAAATATTTACCAGAGCAAACCGCACGGAACCATTGCGGAACGCGTAACGTCGATAAACTTAGTACTGTAAACGCCTACGAACCTTTATTTCTCGTTTTTCGTCGTGTTCGTCTAATTTCTTTCCGTGAAATAACGGTGCCACGGCTTCTTGAAAAATAAAAAAGAAATAAAAATATGGTAAAATGTTGTTGTTCCCGTAGGTGTGCGGGTTTTGCGTGTTGAGAAAACAAAAAGAGAAAAAGGGAAAACGTCGAAAGAAAAGAAAAAAAAAAAAAAAAAACGAACACGTCGCGTTCTCGGCTTCGTGATTAGCGTCGTGATTAAATCGACGATTACTAATTTTCTCTTGTAATTAACAACAATTAATAATAACCTCAACGTGTTACACGTTATCATCATTTTACCATGTTTCATTAAAATGCAAGTAGAAAGTGGACAGTGGACAAAAAAACATCCGAAAGAAATTAAAAGGTCGGTAGAAAAATAAAGAGAAAAAAAAAATTAATCCGAGATAATTGGCAAGAACGATCAGCGTTCGTTCGTCAAAAACTTTTTTTTTATCGTTTCGGATTAACCCTAATCTTTCCTTTTCTTTCTTTTTTTTTTTTTTCTTTTTGCTGCATGCGATAGTCTTGCACGACGCAAAACTCATATCTCTCATCAGAAAAAAAAAAAAAAAAAAAAGAAATTTATTCGCTTAAAATACATAATCGATGTTCCATTGATCTGTCGTTAATTATGATATATATATATATATATATATATATATATATATATATATATATATATATATATATATAACACGTTCTTTGTCTCGCTCTTCATCCTCGTTCGGATGATACTACGACTTCGGACTCGATAGATACCTTTTTTTTCCTTTTTTTTTTTTTAAATAGTTTGCATTATGCTTCTCGTAAACGTGCATTTGAAATATTGTGATAATCTTAAGACCGCGAATGTTTTAGTCTTTCTTTTAGAAATCGATTTGGCGAGAATCACGCTTCCCGCGTCTAGTTTCTTTTCTTTCTTTTTTTTTTTTTCTTTTTTTTTTTTTCTTTCCTTAGATCATACACATAGCTTTCGTATATAATTCTTTTTTCTTTTTTTATATAAAATTTCTACGATAAAAAACGTACTCTATATACACGCGCGCGCGCGCGCGCGCGTGCACACGTACACAGGACAACACTCACGCACGTACGCATGTACACGCGCGTCGATCAATCGCGTTAAATAACCAAAAAAAAAAAAACAAAAAAAAGGAAAACAGGTAAACGAATAAAACAAAAACGAAAAGAGAAAAAAAGAAATAGAAAGAAACGAGTGTAGTGAGAAACCGTCCTCCTGTATTAAAGCAGCTTTTTAAAATAAAAGATGAAAAGATGATAAAAAAAAAAAAAAAAAAAACCACGCAAAAGCGAAGCTTCCAAATTCGTTCCCATAACAACGCGATCATTCGTCGGCTTTGCCGTTATCACGTGTTATCACGTTTAAATACTAACACGTAATTATCCCAATTGCCGATGAACTTTATCGCGTGGTTACATTAAGTTTTTGTACTCTCTTCCGATCCTAGCGGAATACGTCGTTGCGTCAGTTTGTTGGTGTGGTAAATAAACTGCATTTCTTTGTGATAACTTCGTATTATTTATTTCCCTGTCAAACTGTCCTCACAGTATGTACATATATGTATATATATGTATAAATATATGTATACGTATGTATATATATGTATAAATATATGTATACGTATAACCAAAAAGAAATGTCGTTTCCCGCTTGTGCACAAAATTTCTTTCTCGTTTGATTCTCTTTCTATTCTTTTTCTCGTATTAATATTTGATCGATATCTCATTTTCCATTTCTCTTTCCATGTCAATCATTCGTATCGACCCAGTTTTCGAATTGTATTATATTATTTGTTTAATATTATTATTATTATTATTATTGTTGTTGTTGTTGTTGTTGTTGTTGTCGTTGTTGTTGTTGTTATCGTCATTGTTTTCGTTGTCGTTGTTATTATTATGTGACAATAGCGCTCGATAATAGATGTAAATGTCGATATAAAACATTTAAATAATTACGATTCTTTCGATCGCGCGTTTTCAGCGGGAACAATAATTAAAAAAAAAAAAAGGAAAGAAAAGGAGAAAAGAAAAGAAATTTAACTAGCATAAAAATGTAGAGATATATTTATTACACTGACAAATTGAACGTTCGAGCTATGATAACAATAAATAATCGTTGTTGGTCAGTGAAAGCTCACGCTTCGAAGTATTTTAGAAGTAACACACCTAATGATCATGATAAAAGAAACACTCAGTGCCGGATTAAGAAGGAACGTTTGTTATGTAAGGGAAAGGTAAAACTACGAAACGAATATTTTTTTTTTTTTTTCTTTTTTTTTATAATATCGTTCGAACTTATTTTACGCCTATGCCAATTAAATCCAAAACGATTATCAGATTCCATTTAACCTATCCTTTAAGGAAGCTTATCGTGATTGCGATCGAACATACAACAAAACGTTGAAACATTTTTAAAAAAACGTTTTTTGTATTTTGTTTGTTTTACATTTAATGCTCACACGTTTATTGATTCCGGAATGCTGATAACGCTTAATACGGCACTGGACTACCGTTGTGAGAAACTCGACTCGTACCTCTCGCACGATGGGATAAATTGTCAGCCGATCTCATGTCAGGTATAATGCGTTATCATTCCCAAAATGCTTTACATGTTGTAGGCTGGCACACACATATATATATATTCTACTCACTATATATATATATATATATATATATATATATATATATATAGTGAGTAGAAATCGCTTTCAAAAACTAACGATCAACGATTTTCTTTCTTTTTCCATTTTTTTTCTTCCTTTTTTGTTTTCGGGGCTCTGCGCAATATCGACCTTCTTTCTCTCTTTCTTTTTTTCTTTTTCTCTTTCTTCCTTTCGTGTACTTTTCCCTTTCAATTTCTAACAAATATCTTTTGTGTTATGATAAAAAAAACAACACACACACACACACGAAAATAAAGGAACAAAAGACAAATTTGATCAAACGAAAAAACGCGAATAATAATCGACGAATATTTGAATTAATCGAATTACACGTATCTACCACTACGACAATCAAAAAAAAAAAAAAAAAAAGAACAGAACGGACAAATTTCACATGTCCACCGAACGAATTTCTCTCGAAAAGTAATTTTAATTGCCCAATGACAAACATAAAGTGCTCCAAATTCTATTTATTTTTGTCAGTATTTTTAATTTAATTAATCACGAACATATTTCGTAAAATGAGAATGGTCGGTGTAGATGAATATTTTGAACGGTATAAATAATTAAGCGTCGCGGATTGCGCGTCGTTTTCGCATTACACACTGATATTTTATTACAAATACTGTGACCTTTTATTCAAAATAACTTTTAAATAAATGTTTAACAATATCGATCGAAATAAATAACAGCCCGACTTATCGTCGTTTCGAACTTTTTGTAATTTCATTTTTCTTTTCTTTTCTCTTTTCTTTTCTTTGTTTTCTTTTCTTCGAGTTTCTTCATAGATCGGTGATCGAAGAAAAGGGACGAAAGACAAATTCGTTCGATCTTAAATCGAACTATAAATCGAACGTTGTTAACATAGTAATCGATTTGAAAAAGGACATCGCTCGATCAAATCAAAATAATTAAATAACGTAACTCGTACGCACAACATTCTTTCGCCATATGTCGATACTTCTACACGTTTAACTTCATCGCGACCGGTGGATGTCGGGGTGGGAGGGGGTGGGGGTTGTGGGAGGGAGGGAGGGGAGGCAGGGAATATCGAGCTACGAATATCAAACGCTTTGCTTTCCACGACTAACCCGTTCGAAACCAACTTCTGCGGAAATAAAATAATATCATTTGGGAAAATTTATTACGCGGAATCGAATTGACTATTCGTTTGAAAAAAAAACAAAGCAAAACAAAAACAAACAAAAAAAAGAAACAAGAAAGAGAAAAATCATCGCTCCGTTTTTACAAACAAAAAAAAATTTCCAACGATTCGCTTCTCGAATTATATCAATTTATATTTTTTATAGCCATTGATTCGAATGGAAGTAAAAAGAAAAAAAAAAAAAAAGGATGAAAAAAAAAGAAAAACAAAAAAGAATACAAAACAAAACTCGTAAAACAAAAAATATGTGATCGTTGGATCACGAACGATTCTACGTTTAATTTCATTTTTAACTCGAAACGAGACGAAAAATTCTCGTTTAAGGCTTTGTTAAGTTAAATGCTCTACGTTAAATGCATTCGCGCGCGCGCGCACGCACACACACACACACACACACATACACACAGACAAAGCGTAACACGTACACAGCAGACATACATCGTTCGGATAAAATCATTCGGAGTTTTAATACATCGGGTAGCGACACGATAACGGCTTTAATACACGTAACATCGCGCCAACGATTTAGAGTCAAATGGATTATGCTAATGGAGATAAAATCTACAAGGAGCCAAAAAAGGAAAAAAATTAAAAAGAGGAAAAGTGGGAAAGAAAAGAAAAAAAGAAAAGAGAGAGAGAGAGAAATATACGCGTTTAACGTTCGCGAGAAAGAGAAAAAAGGATCGAAAGCGACGCGGATCGATTATGGCGTTCGGACATCGTTCGTGCGTAATAGCTAGCGTGCATACAACAACTGTGCAATAACGAGATAATTCTGACATGAGAATAACCCTTAACGCTAATCTTACAAATTATCGACGCAATAGACACGCATACATTTTAAATATACATACATACATATATATATATATATATATATATATATATATATATATCAAGCACGCACACACATACACACGCACACGCGCGCGTACGGGCGCCCCACGAAAGTGGGTAACATTAACGAAAAAAAAAATAAAAAAAGAAAGAGAACAAACGTAGAAATTAAAAAAAAAAAGAGAGAAAAGAAAAGGAAAAATACGATAACCAAATGCGAATTGAGGAAAACGTCGTTGTGCCGATAATGTTGCAGGTTCTTGAACAAGAGCAGAAGCCAGGCGGCAATGGCGACGAGGGAACGGGAGAGAGAGCGGGAGAGGGAGAGGGAGAGGGAGAGGGAACACGAGAGAGAGAGAGAGAGAGAACGCGAGAGAGAACGGGAAAGAGAGCGAGAGCGAGAAAGAGAGCGAGAGAGAGAGCGAGAACGGGAACGGGAACGGGAGAAGGAGAGAGAAAGGGAACGGGAACGAGAGAGAGAGAGGGAGAGGGAGAACGCCGTGTCCGGGATAGGAGAGACAGAGACAACGACAACGGCAACCGAACCATCGACTCTACTTCCGCGTTCGCGGTACGCCGCCCTGAAGGAGAGACGACAACGATTGGCCCGTTCGAGAAGCTCACACAATTTCGGGGGAGACGAGGTCGATCTAGACGAGGAGCCACCGTCGCCAACCACCCAATCACCGAACGCCTATCTCGCGGCAAAATACGGCGCCGGTTCTGAACTGGCTCGTAGCCGTAGTACTCACGCTTTAAAGTCGAGGGAACCGAGCCCTGAACGGGACCGATCGGGTGCCGAAAAGGATGGCGCTGCCCTAAGCTCCTGGGCGAGATATCTAAAGAACAAATACGGCAATCGTAGCGCCAAGGACAAGGAGCCGCCATCCACGACCACCTCGATTCCCTCGTCCAGGTAATCCAACCTTTTCTTTTTCTCATTCGAATTCTAGGAATTGGATTATATATCTTCCTTTTTATATATATATATATATATATATATACTATATATATATATATATATATATATATATATATATATACTATATTTTGAAATGTTTCGACGTTGAATAGATATCAAAGGATAGGAAATATTTAACGTTTCGTTGATAGATCCATTAGGATGCTCATCGGCATTATGTGAAATTTTCACAAGAGGAAGGATAAGAAGGAGAAAAAAAAAAAAAAGAAAGAAGGAGTCGTTAACACTGATCGTTATATCCTTCGATTACACCGCGTTCTCATCGTTGACACCTTTTAATTATTATCTTTCTTTTTTCTTTTCTTTTCTTTTTTTTTTTTTTTTTTTTTTTTATTTCTACAGCGCCAGCGCAACCTCCAGAAGGTTATCGCTCGGTCTACCTCTCAGGCACACCGGTCAAACGTCCTTCGAATCTTCTGACGACGATCAAAAAAACCCGTCAGGCTCCCCCACGTCCCCTACAGCAGCTCCCGTTATACCCGCGGCAGCAGGTTCCTCCACTAGGTGAGCATAAATTGTTCTTATGAAGAAAGAAAAAAAAAAAAGAACATTTCTTTCGTAATATCAACGAATCCATTTTTCGGAGAAATTTAACCGGACAGTTGGAAAAATACTATCACTTATTTATATCCGATTTTTATATTATCATTTTTCTCCGGAGTAAGAATCCCGAACGCCACCTACGTACGTTTATATTACCGACGTTTAATACTACTATTGATCGAACTCTTCTATATAATATTCACCCATACGACGTAAATAACCTATTTTAAACATATATATATATATATATATATATATATATATATATATATATACATATATACATTAATTACATTTAACAGGTAATATCAATGCAATATTCGTTCCTACAAATTATCCGCTCTACGATCGATTAAATTCGATAAATTAAATACAATTAAATGCATCCTTCGTATCATCAATCGAAAGATAAAAAGAATTCTCGTGGAATGAATTTCATCGATCGAAAACGCGTCATTCCAAGTACGTTCGTTTCAATCGACGAACACACCGAAACATTGAACCTTTGGGTTCCTGTACCTTCCTCGATTCACTTTGAATTGATTTAAAGAAAAAAAAAAAAAAGAGAGAAAAAAATTCGTGAGGTTCGAGCGTTCGTATACGCTTCGGTTTTTTTCTTCTTCTTTTTTTTTCTTTTTTTTTTTTTTTAATTTTGATAATAATTTTTATTTCATCGTAGGAGTAATTATCTGCTAAAGCGGCGACAGCTGTTCAAATTTGGGATGCGGGGGAGCGAAGCCGGATGCTTTACTTGGCCAAGAGGCCTTGCTATTGGCCCGGACAACACCATCGTCGTAGCCGACAGCTCCAATCATCGTGTTCAAGTAAATAATAACTTTCAGCAACGATGTCGTCCAACGACGTACGAAGGCCCTTATCAAAGAACACCGATAATCTACGTGGAGGCTTGAATGAGCCTCCCTCTATTCACTATCTCCGTTCTGTGTCTTCTATTGACTCCGATGACCCCCATCCGATTAGAGAGAGAACGAAAAAAGAAAAGGCGAAATGTAATAAAAAAAAAAAAAAAGTAAAAGACAAAGAAAAGTTGAACCATTCGAAATTTGTTTCTATCGAAGTCGCGAGAAATTTCTGTTTTTAAAAATACATAAAGAGAAGGAAAAAAAAAAAAAAAGAAAAAAGGAAACGAAATAAATAATAAATTAAAGGGAAAGAAAATGTCCTCGAGGAGAGACACCCGTAGGAGGAAAGAAGTAGAATATAAGAAAAGGAAGGAAGAAAAAAAATTACTCATATATTCGGCGCGGGGGGCGAAGGGGGGGGAGAGGAATAAAAAAAACAAAAGAAAAAGAAAAGTACAGGCCACGGGAGAGTAAGGACAAAAGTTTTTGGGGTGACGGTTGTAATGATCGAGAGAGTCCAAATGAGGACACATTTTATTTATTTATTTATTTTTTTTTTTTTTTTATTCTAGAACGATAGATCTTTCTATAGTTTGTACGGGATCCGTAGGAACTGGTCTCTGTACTGTTTGAAACTTGTGATTTATAGACGTTTATATGAAGCATTGTTTTTCTTGTTACTCCCACCCTTTTGATGAAAATAGTATACTTATACGCATACATATACATACATATATACATACATATACATATATATATATATATATATATACATATATGTATGTATGTATGTATATATGCATATATATGTATATGTAGAAAGAGAAAAAAGAAAGAAAAAAAAAAGAAGGAAGAATATATAATATAAAAGATAATAAGTATAGACTTATCACTATCGTCTATACCTTCTTTTTAAAAAATTCTTTTCAGCCGGGCAGATACCGCAACAGCAACCCTCTGCTATCGTAGTACTTATGACACTCTCTGCAGTCGTCATTCGAATGTCCCAAGGCGAATCACTAAACTACTTAAGTACTTAGTATTTCAAAGGAGAGAAAAAAAAAAAAAAACGAAAAAAAAAGAAAATTAGAGAAAGCAAGGATTTATAAAACGAATTGTATTAACATACAATTATTTCTTTTCAAACGACTAATAATCACTTTCTTTGCCTAAAAACTTTGTTCAAACTAAATAAATAAATCAATTAATTGAATAATTGATCGATCAATCAATCAATCAATCAATCAATCAATCAATCAATCAATCAATTAATTAATTAATTAATTAATAGATTAATAATAAAATAATCGTAAACGAACGAATTAAAATAAATAAATAAATAAAAATAATATAAAATTAAAACGATCGTACGCATAGGACACGTGCGACGAAAGCTCATTGCTTCATTAATAATGTCTGACTATAATTATAAAATATTTAACAGAAATTCTCGATACGTTTTTTCGACCAACCCCCAACCCACCAACCAACCACCACCACCACCACCACCACCACCACTGGTTCTTTCAGTAGACGTGTGTGAGATACGATCGATCTCGCGTTACACACATGCAGCTTTTATCATGTTACCAGACTCTAACAAAGCGCATTTAACTTTAATCCAACGAAACGTATAGACGCATTTCTCTCTCTCTCTATCTATCTATCTATCTATCTATCTCTCTCTCTCTCTCTCTCTCTCTCTCTCTCTCTTTCTCATTCTCTAATTCTCTCTTTCTCTCTACCCATCTTCCTATCTCTGAACGTATTGTTCATCCAAACGTGACCGAATTATATTTTTGCATGCATGCTTCAAAGTCGAAACTTCCCACGCGTGTTAAATTTACTATAAACTCCTTCCACGATAGAAATCATTTAAGCGTATATCATAGAAATAACATCTCGCTCTAACATCGAACTTTCCTTTCTTTCTTTTTTTTTTTTGTTTTTCTTCTTCGTTTCTTCGTTCGTTCGTTTGTCTCGTACGAGAAAATATCGACGAGACGATAACGGGAGGTATCGAGAAAATAAAATGAAAGAAAGGAAAATAAAAAAAAAAAATGGAGGGAGAATAACATTTTGTTCACACGTTACGTTGAAATGATTATATGATCGGCTTTAACTATTGGTTTCAATAATATCTTCCATACTCCAATCACGTTCTATCGTAATCGTTTTCAAATGAATCGAACGAACCACGGTGCGAGTCCTTCTTTTAAAGGAAAAAAAAAAAAAAAATAATCAAAGGAGCAATAAGATAAGATACTCGTCCTTGATTTCTGTTTCCTGTCATTTTGTACTTTTTTTTTATTTTTATTTTCCCCCTCTCCTCGGAGAGACAATCGAGCTTAAAGCGATTTCAAAATTCCAGGTAT
>OU426858.1:7026426-7028926 GCA_911387685.1 Dolichovespula media
AATTTAACAATGATTAAAAGAGCGTGAGAATGTTTTCATATCCATTTTTTTTACTTTTTTCTTTTTTACTTATTTCTTCTTTTTTTTTGTTATGCTTTCTCGTTAAACCCTCTCTTTCCCCTACTCGGTGTATCTGTCTCTCTCTCTCTCTCTCTCTCCCTCTCTCTCTCTCTCTCTCGCTTTGATTCTCCACCTATCGTTCTCTTTCAATCCCTCTCCCCTTTTCTCTCCCTCTACAACCCCGTTCCCTTTGTCATTATAACTAATAATATTTTTGTTTATAAGCTTAGTGGCATGAGAATAATGCTCGTTGGAATTGACTCTTGTGTACAATATTTCCATACTTATTTTTTTGTCTCTCTTTTACTATTATTTTTTTTCTTTCATTCATTCTTTCTTTCTTTCTCCATACTCCTCTCCCCCTTTAGGTTCACCGTATATATAGTTCTCGCCTTCTATACTATCCGCAAATATAATACCGATCGTGTCTTTTTTTAAATAACAAACGTGTCTGTGTCTGTGTCTGTATCGTGTAAACCCCTGTAAGTATGCATATTCATATCTATACATAGATAAATGTACGTATGCATGTACGTATGCATGTAGCCGACGATCGACACAAGTAGAGTCATAATCGAGTCGAATCGATCTATCGATCGATCGAACGATTCGTCTATCTCGAATATCGAACATCTTACGTATTTACGCGTGTATCCATGTGTATATGTGTACTTTCGCTTGAACGAAGCGTTCTCGTTTTTCCCATTGGAAAGAAGAAGAAAAAAAAAGGAAAAAAAAAAAAAAAGAAAGGAGAGGGAAAAAAACAATCAAAAAAAGAACACGCCGGATTTGTCTGTCTGTCTGTCATTTCAACCCCTTCTCTCTCTCTCTCTCTCTCTCTCTCTTTCTATTTCACTCTGTCCTCCCTACTTTCCCCCCTTCACCGCACTCTCCCTCTCTCCCCCGATTTGTTTGTTTAGTTATTACGCGGAAATACTTTCTTGGATCACCATAAATTTATCACAATAGACTTTTGTCATTTTAAAATCGACCTTTTTTTTTTCTCACGCGCTAGTCCACGTTTATAAGCGCGCGCGCGCGCGCGTGTAACTCCCTAAGACGACGTAATAAACCTTGCTTTGAATCATTCTCTTCATCTCTCCCCCTCTCTCCCCCCTCTCCCTCTCCTTCTCTCTCTCTCTCTCTCTCTCTCTCTCTCTTTTTCTTCTTTCTTTCAAAAGTGTCTTTCATTCTTCTTTATTCTTTTTTTTTGGTTTACTTGCTCCTCCTTCTATTTCTCCTTTTTTTATCTTTTAACCTCTCTCTCTCTCTCTCTCTCTCTCTCTCTCTCTCTCTCTCTCTCTCTCTCTCTCTCTCACTCTCTCATTCTCTCTCTTTCTCTCTACGCTAAAGAATCTTTACAAAAATTCCCTACGCTGGAGGGAGAAACGTTAGTTGCAGTTTTATAACAATATATATATATATATATATATATATATATATATATATATATATATATGTATATGTATATATAATCGACTAGCTTATCCTAAAATTTAACACTACGAGAATTGATTATACTGTGACTTTAAGCACAGCCCGTGGATGAGTCGCCCCCCCCACCCCGTTCCACAAAAGATCCCGCTTTTCTTTTCTCGTTTGTATTTTCTTTAAATTTTTACTTCTGTTTCTTATTATTTTATTGTTGTTATTGTTGTTGTTGTTTTCCATTAGGAGAGCTACACTTCGGTCTAAAGCCTCTCCTCGGATCGTTTCTCTTACCTTCTCTCTATTTCTCTCTCTCTCTCTCTCTCTCTCTCTAATTTTTTCATTCCTCGAATCTTCTTCATCTTCTTCATTTTCATAGCCTTCGTCCTAGTTATTCTTCTTCATCTAATCTGTCTTTTTGTCTTCATCGTCCCATTTTACTTTATCGCTTCGATAAAATAACACGAATATTCCTAACGACATCTCAAAAAGACAACATTCTCTATCTCTCTCTCTCTCTCTCTCTCCCTCCCTCCTTCTCACTCCTTTTTCTCTTTCTCTCTTCCTCTATACCTGTCTCTTTGTATCTCTTCGATAAAAAAAAAAAAAAAAAAAAAAAAAAAAAAGAAAATATCCTTCATTTCACCTCACTCATTTCTTTCTACTTTTCTCATTTTCCTCTTAATATATTTACGCTAATCTCGTTCGGCTTTAGATTTTAACAATGATTGCCGTTATGATGGAAAAGCACGAGAACAGAGTATACGGGTACGACGACTGTAAATAGGATTCGATAATTGCACTAAGATTTTCATTAAAATAATATTTAGATATATATATATATATATGTATATATATATATATATATATATATATATATAAATATCTATGTATATATAGATATATGTACGTATGTATGTGTAGATTTGCATGTGTGTCTATTTATGTATATATCATAATATATTATATATGTATATATAGATCGATGTGAAATATAAAAATGAAAGGATTC
>OU426858.1:7031426-7033926 GCA_911387685.1 Dolichovespula media
AGGAATACTGATCGTCGTGGTTGAAGCGTTATTCAGCAGGTATCGTTCGACGTGTATTGTTATTATTATTTTTTTTTTATTTTTTTGTTACTTTCTTTAATTCATCTTTCTCTTTCGATCTTTTTCTCCAACTCTTTTTTTTCTTCTTACATATTTTTTTTTTTTTTTGCCTTTGCTTTCACTTAATTTTTTTTTTCTTTTTCTATGAATTGTATTTTATTTCGTTTATTTTTTTTTTTTTGTTTTTCTTTTATTCTTTTTGTTTTTTTTTTTTCTTTTCCATTATATTTTTTTTTCGTTTTTTTTTTTGGTTTCTTTTTTTTTTTTTCTCTCTTTTATCGAACAGTGTTCGCCGAAACGATCGCCCTACTTGTTGTTTAGTTACTTACCGGTCGTGAATCGTCCCACGACAAGCTGCATTAGTACACACAGAGAAGAGGGAGACTTTAGAACTTTTAGTTGTCTTTCGTACGATAAGCCTTTTTGTGTGCTAACAAGAACTCTACGTAACTAATGTGCGTGCTACATCGTTGCAACAGGAAATGCACGGGATAAATAATACGGGCCGGCCTACTAACTTGATTTTTGACTGGCGCATAAACTGTTGGATCTTCCTTGCCGCCTGATGGGCCGCTTGCTGATGTACCGCCTGTTGCCTTGAACAAGCAGACCCAGGACGCGAACGATAGTTCCGATAATTGCTTTGAATCACCAGGGCTGCCTTCGTAGCTTGCCTTTAAAACGTAAGACATGATAAAGTGAGGAGAACGAGGAGGGGGTGGGGGAGGCGGAGAGAGAGAGAGAGAGAGAGAGAGAGAGAGAGGAAAGAAACGTCGCAATTAGAAATTTTTTTGAAGGCATTCGCGAGAACAATGGGAATCCAGAAGGGAGGCGGAAATGGATGAAAAGGGAAAAAGTAATGAAAAGAAAGAGAGAGAGAGAGAGAGAGAGAGAGAGAGAAAGGAGAACTTGGCTCAGGATCGAATGAGATTAGTATTAACTTCGAAGAAAGGTAAGTTAATCTCGTATTCGCACCGTCGCGATTCGTGGTAAATGTAGGGTGGTTTAAGGGGGATTTTAGAAGGCCGACGAGGTAAGGAAAGAAAGAGAAAGAGAGAGAGAGAGAGAGAGAGAGAGAGAGACTCTAGGAGAAAAGTTGTTGAATTATTTACGACGCCAATTAAAAGTTTGCCCCGTGCGGCACGTACCTCGAACTCGAGCGTTATCGGTCTGGTTGACCTGAATCGCGTTAAATTAATGTGCAGCGAACGTGCATGTACGTATCTCTCGATAATTACTCATCGCTCGTTAAAATTAGTCGGGTGATCTCGCGAGATTCAAAGATGGTAGTGATGGCGGTGAGGGGGTGGAGGGTTAGGGGGGGGGCGTGACAGGGACGAGGAGACAATGAGTGGAGATGATTCGTCGAGAGAGAAAAAGGATCGTTATGAAAGTTAAGATAATCGTGGTCGGTCGATTGATTGGTTGATTGATTGGTTGATTGGCTGGTTGATTGGTGATTAGTCGGTTACCTGTAATAAGCGCACTGCTTGTGCCGACGATAATACTGTTGGATGAGAACGGCTGCGTGTCTTTCGGCCTCCTCTTGCCTCTGACGACCCTTGTAACTCCGATAGGCCTTCTGGATCATTCTCGCGGCATGATAAAGTTCCCTCTGCTCACGATCGGACAGGGTCAACCTACTGAGGTCGGCCTCGTTCCCATCGGTATTCCCATTCCCGTCGGTACCATTGGCAAATTTCCGCTCGGTACACCCTGGATAGTACTGACCGCCGCCGTTCTGATTGTTACCGCCGTCTAGTTGCAGCTGCAATTGCAAAAATTCGCAAAAGTCGGCCGTCGTCGGGGGTGGCGAGGGCGAGTCCGGTGTGAGGCAACTGCTGGAGGGACTCGATGGACTCGCCTCGGCGTCGGCGTCCGAGACGGAGGCCGCGCCTCCGCTGCACTCACGGTACGAGTCGAACAATTCGCCGGAATCGAGAGGCTGGAAAAAAGTTCGATTCGCCAAGTGCGTTCACGTGAGTTCACGTTTTTCATTTCTTCCTCTGCGTCTTCTTCTTCTTCTTCTTTTTTTTTTTTTTTCTTTGTTTGTTTGTTTGTTTGTTTCTTTCTTTCTTTCTTTCTTTCCCTCTTTTTTGTTCTTTCTTTCAACTATACACTCACATCGCTTATATTACGCGACGCGTCACATTACGGTGCAAATAAATATCTACGTGGGTAAGTTATCGTGTGTGTTTCTTACTTTTTTGTTTTTTTTTTTTTTTGTATGTGGTAGCACGTGGATTATGTATGTGTAATTATGTAAATACGTACGTATGTATGTATGTATGTATGTATGTATGTATGTATGTACGTATGTATGTATATGTATGTATGTATGTATGTATATATCTATACTATTATACATCTAATAGTAATAAAATGAAGAAAAAGCAGTGAAATTCACCATTTGCTCCATCAAAGCATCCTCTAACGGCGA
>OU426858.1:7048926-7061426 GCA_911387685.1 Dolichovespula media
AATGTTAGTATGTATAAGCACTAAGCGCACGCTACGTAAATGGGGCCGCTCTGTCTAATTAAAATCAATAATAATATCCATTTAGAAGAAAATATTTTTACCAAAAGTACGACCTACGTATCCTCTCTCTCCCTCTTTCTTTCGTTCTCTCTCTCTCTCTCTCTCTCTCTCTCTCTCTCTCTCTCTCTCTTTCTCTCGACTTACAAGGTCCCCCGTCCCCAACCCCTCTCCCCCTCCTCCACCCAACGTCCAAGTACGATCTATCAAAAATAAGGAAAAGATAACTATCTGTAGATTTTAATCTGACCCACGGCGTTCTTGTAAAAACCCGGAAAAATGTGTGAAACAACTCTGCGCGCCTTCCGACGTCGGGTACACAAGCTGAAATTTCTGGCCGTCGAAAGCAAAACTTCTTCGTTGCAATTTGGCTCGGTTTCGGCATTCTCCATGAAAACTTTCGTAGTTTAAACCATTCGCCGTTCTTAGTTTATGTCGATTCATCTCGCTCAAACGGAAATATTACGTATACAACGGGAGCTAAGTAATTCTTATCGCACGGAAAAACTTGACGGGCGATTGATGAGAGAGAAAGAGTGTGTGTGTGTGTGTGTGTGAGAGAGAGAAAGTGCATAGTTAAAAAGGAAAGAGAGAAAGAGAGAGAGAGAGAGAGAGAGAGAGAGAGAGAAATAAAAAAAGAGAAAAAAAAGGGGGGGAAAGAAAAAAACTGTAATAGTAGGATAAAAATACTTCGACCCTCGTCGGTGCATATCCATTTAACTTTCGTCGACGTTAAGTAAAGCGATGCGAGGAAAAATTGTGAAAAACTATGTCAAGCGTTTCGGAAAAATTAAAAAAGCCCCCGGTATATAAAATCTCGATATGTAGGTATATGAATTAAAGCGTTTAGATATCGAACGATTTGGCTATTAAAATCTATCTAACCGGGTAAAGAGAGAGATAGATAGATAGATAGATAGATAGATAGATAGATAGATAGATAGATAGATAGATAGATAGATAGATAGATAGATAGATAGAGATAGAGAGAGAGAGAGAGAGAGAGAGAGAGAGAGAGGAAACTTTCGCCGGAATTCAATCGGGGGGAGAGGGGGGGATAATCGTTTCAAAAGCATAGCTGTAGGGATTTGACATATCCTTCGTTCTTTTTTTTTTTTATTCGGGGAGAAACGTTTGAAGTGTGTTTCTCGGGATGTACGGTGTTCAAAAAATAAAAAATAAAAAAAAAGAAAGAGAGAGAGAGAGAGAGGGAGAGAGAGAGAAAGACAACGACGACGACATAAACGAACGATGTGAATTAACTAATAATTAATTAATTAACTGTTAACTCGTCGGCGTGCTCTCATTTTAATAGTGAAAATATCTTTTGCGAAGGAGACGTGGGGAGTTTATAAAACTTTAACTAGTACGACATTAGAATCGGGTTGAATCGAATCACACGGGATCGCGATGGACATTTGGAATATATTTAATAATGGTAATAACACTTTCGTAGAAAACGCGAAAAAAAGAAAGATCTATATATCGTCGTCGAATCAATTCCCTCCCTCCGAGTGATAAGGAGGGGTTGCACGGGTGCGAACATTTCTGCAAAAGTTTCTCGAGGATACTGCGACGTTCGTATCGGTGATAAGGGTGATTAAAGCAAATGCATAAACAATGTGTCTTTCATGGAAGGATCTTGAAGACGCTTCGGTTATAAGTGCCAAGAAGTAAAGGTTAGAAAGAAAGAAAAAAAAGAGAGAGAGACAGAGATGATGAAAGAGAAGAGTAGAAAAGAGACGAGAAGAGAAGAGAAGAGAAGAGAAGAGAGAAAGCGGAAAGTCCCACGATGAGTGGCGTTCTATGCTGAAAGGAAAAAAGTAAGAAAAAGAAAAAAAAAAGAAGAAGAAGAAAAAGAAGAAGAAGAAGAAGAAGAATAAAAAAGAAAAAAATAAGAAAGAAGAAAGAAGAGAGGCTGGGAGACTCACTCGGGGCAAGAGACGTCGGGTGATTCGCGTGGTAGACGACGCGCTGTGCGCTCGTATGATTGTAGTTCGCCATCTCCGTAACGCTCGCTCGAGCGACCTTCGCGTTGATCTTACCGATCGTGGCCGATCGTCATCGTCCTCGACCATACGAGGTTGTATTGTTGGTAGCGGCGGTACGCGCTCGTTGAGCTCTTGCCGGCATGATGACGCTCGTCGAGGAGCTCGTCGCTGAGCTGCTCGTCGCTGAGCTGCTCGTCGGTCTCGCCGTCGTCGGCCCAGTCGAAGGAGCCAACGGTAGTCCTTCTCGCTTGGACGACTGCGCCCTCCTCCTCGTGCTTTCTAACCGTTGGAGATCCTCCGTCAGGATCGTACCAGCGATAACCGCTCGAGAGTTGTTGCCGGCGCTGCTGCCGTTGCTAATGCTGCTAGTGCTGCTAGTGCTGCTACTGCTGCTGCTGCTGCTGTTGTTGTTATTGTTGTTGTTGTTGTTGTTATTATTGTTGTTGTTACTATTATTATTGTTATTGTTGCTATTGCTATCTCTGGCGTTGGCGTTAATCTGACGATTATTACGATGATTCTCTTTTCGTCAAGACACTTTGATACCAGGATCGAGAATGAAGATACGATCGGCTTGACGATGCCCTCTCCGCGCTAAGGTTTGTGCTCGCGTAGGATGGCTCCCCTTGGAACGGCAGGACATATCCCCCGGAGGATTGTGCACACGAGCCAGCTCGTTTCCGGCCTTTTCTCTTTCTCTCTTTATCTTTCTCTCTCACACACACACACACACTCTCTCTCTCTCTCTCTCTCTCTCTCTCCACACACACGCACACACACGCACACACTAGCTCGAAATAACGTGCTAGTTTATTTTCCCTCTTCCTCTTTCTCTCTCTCTCTCTCTCTCTCTCACTCTCTCACTCCCTCTCAATCTCTCTCTATCTATCTATCTCTCTCGATCACTCCCTATTCCCTCTTACGCCTTTCTCTTTCTAACCTTTTCGACACTTCCTGTGTCAGGCTTTACCTACGCCGAGAACGCTTCTTGCAACGAGCGCACGTGGAGGCACGAGCGTGCTATGGAAACGGTATCGCGCATAGGATCGATCCTCCACCTCCTCCCGCCTGCCTCCTCTCCTTCTTTCTCCTACCTCTCTTGCTGCTTTTTCCCTCACTAGGTATATATATACACACACATATACATATATATATATATATATATATATATATATATATATATCTTCCTCTATCTTTTATCTGACTGTCTATAGCAGTTCGATCCTCTCGTCGCCGATACTCCCCTTCTTCTTCTTCTTCTTCTTCTTCTTCTTCTTCTTCTTCTTCCTCCTCTCTCTATTCTTCTTCTTCTTCTTCTTAAAATTCTTCGAACTAGTATAAAAAACTGGAGCCCCGCTCTTGGAGGGTAGGTCACCCTTCTAGCAAAGTCTTACCCCGTCCTTCCTTGTTCCTCCCTCCCTCCACCACTCGGGAACGAACTTACTCTCCTCCGCTCTATATCATCAGCTTCTTCTTCTCCTTTGTCCCTTTCTTACTCGATTCAATCTCCCTTCCACTCTCCCTCTCTCTCTCTCTCTCTTCTCTCTCTTCTCTCTCTCTCTCTCTCTCTCTCTCTTTTCTCTCTCTCTATCTCTCTCTCTCTCTCTTTCTCTTTCTCTCTCTATCCCTCTCTATCTCTCTCCCTTTTTGTTGTGCGCTCCGAAACTCTGTTCTTCTTATATCCTAAGTTACAACACAGAACCTGTCCCCAGCCGGAGGGACAAAATAATGTAAGGGTCACACAGTTACAGAGAGAACTCAAAACGGAGATTCAGAGTCGACGAGTATTCCTTCTACTTTACTTTACTTACTTACTTACTTACTTACTTTCTTCCTTCCTTCCTTCCTTCCTTCCTTTCTCTCTCGTTGTTAAACTTTCGCCCTCGTTTCCCTTCGTTATCGTGGCACGTGCGCTCACTCGCCCAATCGCCCTCTCGCCCACTGGCCCTCTTGGACTTTTCCTTCCTTCTATAATTCGCTCAGCGACGAACGGAGATGATTTCAGAAAACGAAGAATCTCTCTTTCTTTCCTTTTTCTCTTACGTTCGGCTCATTCGTTATGCGCCGTTCGTCTTTCGATAATAATCAGGATGCTGATATCTCTCTTCGGTCTCTCTCTCTCCTCTCTCTCTCTCTCTCTCTCTCTCTACCACCTCCCTCTATCTCTCTCCCTCTTCCTCTCTCTCTCTCTCTCTCTCTCTCTATCTCTCTCTCTACCTCTCTCCCCGTCCACAGGCCGATTGGACGCGAGTGCCTCTTCGACGGCGAACGCGTCGCGTACACCTTTTCCTTCCCCCTTTTTTCCTTCAGCCGCGCGTTTATCCTTCCTTCCTTCTTTCCTTCCTTCCTTCCTTCCTTCCTTCCTTCCTTCCTTCCTTCCTTCCTTCCTTTTCGTCCTCTTTCTCGTATTCAAATACAAGAGACTTTCGAAAGATTTCGATAAGAAGATAGTAGTAGTAGAAGTATTAGGTTTTAAGTGCTTCTTAAGGAGAAGTACGACGTGACGTATTTTATGCGCGTTATTTAATAGTTTCGTGTTGTTGGCTTCTTAAAGTGTTATTTACAAATATTTATTTGTTTTGTTTTTTTGTATTAATAAAATAGTTCAAATTAGTCTTTGGCCCCGCGTGTCTGCTCCCGAGCGGCGGGAGCCGCAGAGTGAGCCAACCCGCGACTCCCGAGCACTCCGCTCGTCGTCCCCTTCCCCACCCTACGCCCCTTCCTCCCTCTCTCTCTCTCTCTCTCTCTCTCTACGCCACGGTGTTCAAAGTTTCCCCACCACTGTCGGTACGCTTGCTCGCCGTTCGCTCAGCTATCCCCACCCGAACGTGTAGAGCGCAGTAGTAGCAGCGATTCGGTCGGTTGGTCGGTCAGACTTCCAAGGCTCGGCTACGGGCCCTGGCCGAGGAGCTTCCCCCACCAGTTCTCTCTCTCTCTCTCTCTCTCTCTTTTTCTCTCTCTTACTCTCGAGCCACCCTCTTTCGACTCACCCTCTCGACCCACCCTCTCGCCGAGCCAACGTTATCCTGCACTCTGCCACGAGCGGCAAAGCAGCAGCAGCAGCAGCAGCAGCACCAGCACCAGCACCAGCATCACCACCACCGACGTAGAAACGACGCCGCGATATGCCGACTCACTCTCTCTCTCTCTCTCTCTCTCTCTCTCTCTCTCTCTCTCTCTCTCTCTCTGGTTGAAAACTCGCTCGAGTTGTAAATTAAGGATTACCGAGAATGCAAATTATCCGCCAAGCTAGAGGCTACGAAACCCTGTGGGATCATACTCATACCTCCTCCACCTCCACCTCCTCCTCCTCCTCCTCCTCCTTCTCCTTCTTCTAAACCTCCACCTCTTCCTCTTCCTCGCGTTCGTGCTCCTCGAAATAAAACGTCGCGTCGAACCCTACAACAACCCCTTGGCGAGCGATAATCGCTCGCTATACTCGCGCGCTAATACTTACCGGCTCTTTCGACTCGAGACCGTACAACTTTGATAAACCTTATACACCTTCCCCTAGAGTTTCTACTCCGTGAAAATAATGTTAGCGAGAAGGTTACATCGAGGACGAAATTCGTTCGTGCCGTTCGAAACCGTACCGGCCTTGCACGTACTTTCCGGTACCGCGCTCTCGTTCCTTCTCTCTCTCTCTCTCTCTCTCGCTCTCCTGCAGTGTGGCAGTTCGATAATCTTGGACTTCTCTCTCTCTTTCTCTCTTTCTCGCTATTTGTTTTTTTCCTTCTCTTTTTTTTTCCGCAACCAATATTATATTTCATACTGATTCGTACACGAAACGTTATTCATCCGGGATAGTATCTATCTATCGGGTATAAATCGACTAAAATCCTTTCCAACGAAAATTCCATCCCTTTTTACACGTTCCATACCCCTCATCCCCTATAACGTATGCGCGATAACGATCGTACTTCTTCCACCGGTCGCAACGGCTTTACAACGTCCAACACTTGTAAATCAAAAGGAAAATGCGCGATCGTAAACCTTATTCCACGTTCGTCAAAAGGGCACGGTCTCGTATCGTCTCGTATCGTCTCGTCTCGTCTCGTCTCGTCTCGTCTCGTCTCGTACACTTCCGTGCCACGTCCGGTCGCAAAATTATTCGAATATATTACGAGTTCGAAAAAAGGAACGAAAAAACGAAGGGTGGTAGGGTGGTAGGTAGGTAGAGTTGGAGGTAGAGGTGGAGGAAACGAAAAGAAAGGAAAGAAAGAAAGAAAAAAAAAAGGGGGTCGCAATAAAAAGTTTCTTCAAAACGTGAAACGCGATGGAAATAGTTTTCTTATTGCGTAATAGAAGCGGCAGTGTACTGGATGCACGATTTCCCTCTTGGTAGTCGCCTAAACCATATTCCACTCACAGCCTACGACGTGGAGGAAAGGGGTTGAGAAAAAACGAGTAAAAGAGAGTAAAAGAAAAAGGGAGAAATAAAAAGAGAGAAAGAGAGAGAGAGAGAGAGGAGGAGACAGAGTGCCCAGCAGGTTCGCACCTACACACGAGAAATGCGCATTGGTGCCGCAAGAGACGCTGAGGTGGTACGCTTGCAGTTGCAGAGACTCGTACAACTAGCCCCTGTCCTATCCTCTTTCTATGTAAGCGAACATACGCGCATACACATAAACATACACGCAAACATAGAAACACGGGGTATTGCGCGCACAGAGAAGTCGGTGCATGACACAGCATACATCGGATTCTCGCAGAAGGTTCGTGTCGAATTTTAATGGAGGTGCCGCCATCTTCTAGTGACCCCTGGAACCAGTCTCCTTCCTGGTCTATAGATATCAGCAAAAAAAAATATATATATATATATATAGAGAGAGAGAGGGGGGAAAGAGAGAGAGAGAGGAGAGAGGAGAGTGGGTGGTTGGTAAAAATCACTCGGGCTTGCGCTCCAGACTCTTTCTCCCACCCACACCCCCCTATTCCCTATCGCGAATCTGATTAATGGCCGGATTCATGGGCACGTATTTATATGGATTTAAGCGCTGCCTAGGTATAAGTGTACACTATACCACGTGTGCCAACGTTAACGTGCGAAGAGGACTTGTACACGAAAACGATGCATATGTCGTTGTCGTCCCGCACGGATACCACCACCTTGCCATCGCCATAGCCACACCATCAACCTCCCTCCCTCCCTCCGCCTTCCCCGCTATTACTGATTCCTCCACCAATTCGAGCGTGTCCTACCTCCATGGCGAACTCTCCAAGCTTTCCTCGTGCACAGCCTCATAATTTAACTCCCTAGGCCATAATCGTGAGCGAATAATTCCTCCCTACGACTTTTCGTCTGAAAATGAGATGACCCCTTTCGTACGACGATTAAATTTCAAAACGTTAATATCAACGATCGTACAACAACGTCAGACAATGATTCTGCTGACGGGAGCGAATTGATCGTTTCGCTGTGTATATACCCATACGTTTTGTCTTTTTCTTTTTTCTGTTTTTCTTTTTACCCCCTCGAAAAGATTTTATTTCGATCGTACGAGCGGTTAAGTACGACGTTATATTCGATCCGACTAAAGGTATATCAAATATCGTATCGGAAATATTGTCGTAAAAGTTCTCTCGTCCGATCGATGAATCAAGAAAATGAGATAGAAGGAAGAAAGAAGAAAGAGAGGTGAAGATGGGAAGATCTCTTATTCTTCGCTTTCTTTCTTTTTTCAAAAAAGGAAAAAGAAAGAAAGAAAAAAAGAGGTAATCGCGGAACGTAGATATAGGAAGAGGGTTGCAATATCCGTTCATGCTTATACGTTACGATATCGAACACCGATATGGAGATGGAAGATTAGAGATCGGGTACAAAGGGGAATCCAATAGGCGAGCACTGTGTCGCTCGGTGTGTGCTCTAATTACTCGAGGTTCCTGCGGTGACATCAGAAACACACATCTCGATCGAACACCGTGGTCCTAGAAATTAGCCTATTGATTTGAAAACGGCTTACGTTAACCGGATGGAAAACGGGATAGAAAAGTGTTCCGAGACTCTGATCGATGAGTATATATGTATGTATCTCTGGATCGACCGGACGGGACGGGACGGGACGGGAGGGGACGGGAGGTTCCCCCTCCTCTGCAAAGAGATTCGTCAAAAAAGGGACGACAATCGGAGAGACAACGGCTGACGCGATATAGTTAGTCCGTGCCCGGAAAGCAAAAGTCCGTGAGTGGAGTTAGTTTGCGACCAACTAACTACGTACTATCGACGATAACGAGTTAAGCTCGTGGAGGATAACAAACGAAGATGCTTCTTCCCGTTGGTTGGTCAACCGTTAAAGTGAAGGAAAAAAAACCTCCCCGCCGGTAACGATTCTTTCGTTCTATGAGATTTCTAATTGTAATGATTGCTATCGATCCCTCGATGTAGTTAAAGACGCACGTGACTTGACCTATCATTAACGATCTTCCCAACGAGAAAGGAACGAAACTACTACTGATGCTTCTTCTGCTGCTGCTGCTGCTGCTGCTGCTGCTGCTTCTGCTGCTGGTGTTGCTGCTGCTGCTGCTGGTGTTGCTGCTACTACTACTACTACTACTTCGAGATAGGAATTTTCCACGGGATCGATAGGGTCGACTAAATTAGGATAAAACTGAGCCAACAGAGCTACCGATAACATGCTACCGCGGATAAACGAGCTAGAATTTAGAGTCCCTTACTCCATAATATTCATTATCTCGTAGTTCATGATCTCGTAGGCAGGTTTGGATAATCCGAGGATCAAGAGGGTATTATCCACTTTCACGCGTGTACAGTCGCGATGCATCGCCGTTATGTTATGCAGAGACAGATAGTGAGAGAGAGATAGAGAGGGATATAGAGAGGGAGATAGATAGATAGAGAGAGAGAGAGAGAGAGAGAGAGAGAGAGAGGGAGATAGAGTGTGAGAGAGAGAAAGAGAGGGTGGACAGGTAGAAAGGGGAAGAGGTCGCCCTCGTGCATTCGCTAACCGGGCAGGCGCGAGGTGATCAATTACGTAACTTGATAAAAGTGGGTCACGTGTCAAAGTGCGGAGCCATCCCCAAAGTGTCCAACTTTTTTGGTATAAGCTCGTAAATTACCAGTCAGCTAGCTAGCTAGCTAGCTAGCTAACAGCTAGCTACCATTACTACCGCTTTGCTTTAAATAGAACGTTGGCAAAGACTCGTGTCCAACTACCACTCGCGTCTTCCTCGTTTGCCCCGTCCCTTTTGTATTCTCTTACTACTATCTCTATCTATCTCTCTTTATCTCTCCTTTCGTTCCCTCTTTCTTTCTATCTTTCTATCTTTCTATCTTTCTTTCTTTCTTTGCCCTTGCCTAGTCTCACGGTCTCGTACGAGATCTGCTAAGGAGTGAGAAGGGTGGGGAAGGGAAGGGAAGGGAAGGGAAGGGAAGAGGAGGGAGGAGACTCCACATATAGACATATAGACACACGCACACACACACATATACCCTTCTACGCTACATAGAACGAGGACGAAGTTAACTGGACACGTAAGCTGACTGGTGGTCGTTAGTCGCTGGTGATACTTCCTTCTTCCAAGTAGAAAGAGAGAGAAGGACGAAGAAAGGAGGGGGTTAGAGTAAATAAGACGGTTTGTTCTGCCAGTAGAAAGAGAAGGAAGAAGAGAAGAGAATGAGAATGAGAATGAGAATGAGAGAGAGAGAGAGAGAGAGAGAGAGAGAGGGTGAGTGTCACGGTAGGTGGGCTAAGACAATCGATAAGATTGCTGCCGGGTCCGGAGAAGCTCGACCTCGTATTCATCAGGCTACTTTAGCGCTTCTCGCTTTGGAGCTTCGAGTTTTGGAACTAAGTTACTACGATCGTCATCCACGGTATACAAATTAGAATCGTACCGCACGCTAAGGGGAAGGGAAAGATAAATGAGAGAAAGAGAGTATGAGAAAGAGAGAGAGAGAGAGAGAGAGAGAGAGAGAAAGGGTGTGATGGAGAAAGTACTGAAAATGCTAGTGGGATATAGAAACCGGAAGGAAAACGGTGAGATCCTTCGTAACGTCCTACCAAGCAAAAGGGGTGGAAAGAAGTAGGGAAGCTCGTGTCTCCAGGGGTCGATACCCAGTCCAGTCGGAGCAGCGATCGGATAGGTCAGAATAGAAAGGGGGATACGGTAGGATACCGTGGATATAAGGACACGTATATATATATATGTCTGTATGTATGTATGTATATATGTATGTATGTATGTATGTATGTATATATGTATGTATGTATGTATGTATATATGTATGTATGTATGTATGTATGTATATACATATATATATATATATATATATATATATATATATATATATATATATATATATATATATATATATATAAGCAACCTCGAAAGCACAGGTCGAAAACGGGATGCACAGAATCGCCGCTCTGGCGGATATTGCCGGAACTACGAATTAACCCTTCACAGCGTTTATCCGCCAGAGAGCACTCCCGATCGTACCTCCTCGTGAACGGGAGAGTAAGGAGGGGTGGGAGGGAAGGAGGGAGGGAGGGAGGGAGAGGTTGGAACACTCCGAAAGGGTTGATCTCTATTTTTACCGAGAGGAGCGAAACATCGCGTCGATAAGGAAGTTCTCGCCTGTCTCTCCCGCAATCTTTCGGATTCTCATTGATCACCTCGAAAACGATTTTTAATATATATTTATGTATTTACACGCTTCAAAATAGTTGCCCGTTAAATGAATGACGTTCGCTTCTCGCAATCAGTCGGTTTTTATTTTTACGAAACGTGACGAGATGTTGCATCGTATCTTTAACGGGGGGGGGGGGGGAGGAAGGGGAAAGAAAAAAGAAACGAAACAACGAAAGAGATGAAAACGGGAAGGCAAAGGGGAATTTTTCATTCGTTCAAATAACCGATAGGAGGGCTGAATAAATTTATTTAAAGGCCGAAAGCAATTTGTGAAATTATTTCGTAGAAAAAAAAGATGAAATTTGACAAAATCAATACCACTGTGGATTTTTACCTTGCGATCCCAATAATATTCCATGACGAGAGTCTTCTTTCGGATACCGTCTATTTCATTATTTTACAATACGATAATAATAAGAGAAAGAGAGAGAGAGAGATTTATTAAATAATATTAAAATCGTATTTGATATCGGTTATATAAAAGATAACAAAGTAGTATACGCAGCAGTCGCTTTTCTTAATCTGTCTTCTCCATTATTGCACGGCTACAGATAACTCTTGTTTTCTCTCTCTCTCTTTTTTTTTGTTTTCTTTGTTCGATCATAAAATCCGCAAACCTGGCAATTTTAGTCTCTCTCATCTTAATTCATAATGTATAGACATATATCATCATCGCTAACGTCACGCGTACTTTTACATCGCGTGCTGGCATTGGGCTGGTCTTCACATCAATTTACATTCTTAATTAATCTTCAAACTCGTAAGAGTACCGACGACAATGACTTTATGGATAAACATAAACGCGATTGTGCAGGATAGGTACGGTAGATGGGTAGGTAGGAAGGTAGGTAGATAGGTAGGTAGGTTGGTAGATAGCTAGGTAGGTAGGTAGGTACACATAACGTGCAGTCGATGTTTTTAAAGTACATTGTCATCGTGGATGTAGTATATTTTCGAGTCTTCATCGCTGTCCTGTAAACGTCACGTAAACACGCCTTCACGGTCTCTCATAAAATACTATTGCCAGAAACCTTTATTACGTGTGATTTCGTCATACGTTCAAAGAGGCAACGGGAATATCGAAAATTGTCATATGATTCGTATAATTCCAAAAGTGTGTGTGTGTTGTGTGTATGTATGTATGTATGTGCAAGCAAGAACGTTGTTTGTCCATCGCTTTCTATAAATAATATCTACTACGAATATATTCTTTATTTACGCTAGAGAGATAAATCTTCTAAAAGAAATCCATTCGTCATTCTTAACGGTACTATTACTAATCGATACGAGAAAACAACGAGAACATAATACGAATTTATATACAAATGAGAAAGATATCTCTCTCTCTCTCTCTCTCTCTCTCCTTCTCTGCGCGTGTATCTTTTCCTTCCCTTCATTTCAAAAATACCTAATTCCATTACAATGCGATATCGTAGAAAGAAAGAAAGAAAGAAAAAGAAAAAAGAGTCGATCATTTCCTCGGCATTCCGCCGTAAACAGATATAGAGAAAAGGTTAAATAATTTACGAGAAAATCGTCCGCTTTTGTCGGAGGCAAAGGTGAGTAATGGCGGAAGTACTCACCGGAGATGGGATCCGCGCCATCGAACTTCCTCTCTATGGCTACGCTCTCGTGAACGGCATCCTTGCTAGTTCTTGGACGACATCCAGAGTTCGATTCTCCGGTGGCGGCGGCGGCGGCGGCGGCAACAACAGCGGCAGCGGCAGCAGCGGCAGCAGCAGAAGAAGAAGAAGAAGAAGAAGAAGAGGAAGAAGAGGAACCGCCAATAACACCACCAAC